>CAUYQV010059589.1:0-52019 GCA_963574575.1 Galagoides demidoff
GTGGTGGGCGCCTGTGGTCACAGCTACTTGGGAGGCGGAGGCAGGAGACTCGCTTGAGCCCAGGAGTTGGAGGTTGCTATGAGCTGTGATGCCATAGCACTCTACCCAGGGGGATAGCTTGAGGCTCCATCTCAAAAAAAATAAAATAAAATTCATCTTGAAGGGAATTTTTCTTCTTTTAAAATAATATCTTCTGGGTATCACACTATTGCCAAATACTTAGCAAGGAAAGATCAGCAAGTTTGGAATACTTGTCTTTGTTTTAAAAAAAAAAAAAGTGTAACTCTTCTCTCAGTTCAACAACTTTTAAAAATTTTTCTCCAAAATAACTAACTATTGAGCCCTCAGGGTGGTGCAAAAGAGTTCCATGGTCATTCTCCATGCCCTTACAGACTATTCAAAAGATTTCACCCTTTAAGATTACATAAGCCATAACCTTCCCCCTGCATAAGTAAACCACAGTATGTTGCAATATATCAAAAGCAAAAAACAAATGAGCCCACTGCTGCAAACCATTCTGAATTATGCAGAATGCACCTACTTCTTCTGCAGAGTGCTGACAAACATATGTGACATGTCTAACACAGAAACCCAAGTGAGCAGCAGCATGAATCCAAAGATTAAATATTAGGAAGGCTGACTTCCTTTCTTTTATAGATAAAAAGTAAATAGAAATTCTAATGTTTTCCCCACACCCAAATAGACAATATTGCATACATCCTAGGGAGTCCATACATCTTTCCATTTAGAGAACACTGACCTAAACTACTGATTAAGTACAAGCCACAAGCTTTGAAGGCAAAGGAGTAGGTAGGCGACAGGCAGCACATTGACTTCAGAGAGTTGAGAAGTTCACTCCCTGTCCCCAACCAGGGAAGACCATCCCAGGTCTGCTCAAAGTGGGCTGAAGGAGGAAAAATAAGATGAGTGGCTAACCTTAATACTATTGTGTGTTTAGAAAACAATATTTTTCAATTCCATACTATGAAACATACTTGGGAAAGTAATAGACTCATTTCTGGAAGAAAAATGCAAATAAAGACGGTCCACATAGAGTACAACGTATCTAAAATATAATTACTGGGCCCAGGCGTGGTGGCTCACTCCTGTAATCCTAGCACTCTGGGAGGCCAAGGCATGTTGTCGTTAGGGTCCCACGGAGAAGCGGTGCCACAGAGCATAAATCCACATATTGAAATTGTATATTTAGGCTCCGCGCTTGTGGCTCAAGTGGCTAAGGCACTAGCCACATACACCTAAGGTGGTGGGTTAGAATCCAGCCCGGGCCCACCAAAACAACAATGAAGGCTGCAACCAAAAAGTAGCCAGGCACTGTGGCGGGTGCCTGTGGTCCTAGCTACTTGGGAGGCTGAGGCAGGAGACTCGCTTGAGTCCAGGAGTTGGAGGTTGCTGTGAGCTGTGATGCCACCACACTCTACCCAGGGGGATAGCTTGAGGCTCTGTCTCAAAAAAAAAAGAAATTGTATATTTAAATAAAGGGGTTCACAGCTCTCTCAGGCATGTGACAAGTTTATTAATCTCCTGGCTTACTACATAGCCAGAGACCACCGCTCTCTCATGGCAAATGGCAAGTTGATTTCTTTACTCTTGGTTTAAATAGTTTAGCTATGCACATGCACACTGTACCTCATTAATATTCATTACAATCCATAATCCATCTCATAAATAAACATCTTGTGACTATCTCATGAGTAGTTCCTCCCTAATAATCTATGGTTCAACTCATATCACTTTATCTAACATAATCCTTTTGAACAAAATCCTTTTAACATAACTTAATGGAGAACATGTTGTCAGCCATTACTTCTTTTGTTCTTATCTGATGAATCCTGAGGCTTGGAGGAGGAAGGTGGATTGAATACCCGCCCTCCTGGCCTCACGGTTTTGAGGCAGTTACTTCAATTTTAAGGAAGGCATAATTAAGAAATTTCTAAGACATACAGAAAACTTGTTTGCAAGCTTCCACTCCCATGTGGGCTTTAAGTCAGGGGAGTTTTATGCCCACAACTGACCAGGCTGACCTTAGGTCAGGGGGTTTTTATATCCGCAACTAACCTGGCCATATGGGATTCTGCCTCAGTTTCTCACAAGTATGCCTGCACAAAGTCTTTTCACTGCTCTCTCTCGAATAGCTTTTTTGGCCAGAGGCATATAGGCCTTTCACCTATAGAGGCAGGTGGATTGCCTGAGCTCATGGGTTCAAGACCAGCCTGAGCAAGAGTAAGACCCCATCTCTAAAACTAGCTAGGCATTGTGGCAGGTTCTTATAGTCCCAGCAACTTGGGAGGCTGAGGCAAGAGAATCAATTGAGCCTAAGAGTTTGAGGTTGCTGTAAGCCATGATGCCCAGGCAGTCTACCAAGGGTAACAAAGTGAGACTCTGTCTCAAAAAATAAAAAAAAATATAATTACTGTTGATTACTAACATTTTTATTATCTTTATAGAGTCAAAGCAGTTCTCCCATTTATTTACCTGTTTAACCATTGTGACGAGCCTACGAGGGATGTGTTTATAATCTTATCCTGACTTTATAAGTAAGGGTGAGGGAAGGGAAGGGAAGGTGCAGGGAAGATTTAACTTGCCCAAAGTCATATACCTACAAAGAAGCAAAGCCAGACTTAGCATCCAAGTCTTCCTGTTCCTCCTTCTGCCCACAGCCCAACATGGCACAGAGCAACACCAATCTAGGACTAGCAGCTCAATCCTGTATAAAACTAAGGAATTCCACTTCAGGAGCTCTCTAGTCCTTCTTAGTTTCTTGCCTTCAAATCCTAAACCAAATCCCACATCTTGGCCCCTCAACTTTACAGACACTATTAAACCCCCTTAAAGTGTACACTTCACTGTCTACACTCCTCAGTCCTCCAAGGGCCAGGAGCAACTGTAGAAATGTAATTTGTGCACAAACACCACATGCACCATGGTTTGTTTTCACCTACAACGTATGCTTATGTTTCTTCCTCCCACTAGACTACGAAGTGCTATAGAGTGCCCTACGCTGTAGTCCATTCATTGTGGATATGCGGTGGTTCCTCTCAGCCACCACCTGACACCCCTTAGGACAGAAAGGCAATGCACAGAGTACGAACTGCTGTAAAATTTTATCATCTACAACATATGAGGGGATAGAATAAAGGTGAAAATATTAAAATTCTTTTGGCTTTAGCACTTTGAAACTTAATGTAGCATCCTTCATAGAACTAATTTGCTCTTCAAGGCAGCTTATTAATGGAAAAGAGAAATGAAATATTCCTAAGGGAATAATTTCAGTATAGATGAAGGTCAGCTAGTCTTTCCTTTAAAGAGTGTTAATACTTCAGCATGACACAAAGCAGCATGACACGCAGTTAGCAAATTAACCCAAACTCACTTGCCAATATATTTGTGTGTGTGTACATACATACATGAAAAATAAACAAACAAGAAAACCAAAGTACTCCTAATGATCAGGGAAGCCATCGAGCATTACAGAAAGAAGTGGGCTAAATGTACAGTGTGAACTGGACGAATTAATTCTCCGTTTCAGTTTCTTAATGTTAAAATGGTGAAATAATAATCCCTAACCCTGCTGGATTATCAGGGAGATAAAATGAACCAATACATGTAAAATCCTCAGCACACTGCCTGGTAATCTTAATAGTAAGCACTCCATAAATGTTAGCATTTTTAAGAAAAATAATGACTATTAGCTATTTCGTTTTATCATTATTGTAAAAGTGAGAAGAATAAAGACACATTTCTTTTGGAGTAGACTGAGAAAAGCCTATATTGCCACTCTAGAAAGTCATTTAGCCTGGAGAAGACTTAAAGAGGATAGCCCAATAGTCCATGAAGGAATTTGACAAGAACAATGCTAAGAAGTTATCTCAATGTAAAAACATGCTGACCAAGGAGAAATGGGCAATAAGAGTTTCTTGGGAGAGTAATTGGTGAGACCACGCCTACGGTGCATTTTATAAGGGTACATGTGAAATTTACTAGGTGTAGAATATAAATGTCTTAACGCAATAACTAAGAAAATGCCGTGAAGGCTGTTAACCAGTTTGATAAAAACATTTCAAATTGTATATAAAACCAGCACATTGTACCCCATGATTGCATTAATATACACAGCTATGATTTAATAAAAAAAAAAAGTTTCTTGACTTCCCTGGAAATAGAACAGGCTACTAAGAAAGCCAGTAGGGTCTCCATCCCAAGATACCACCCCAAAGTCACAAACACCCATTTGGTTGGGGCCCATGAATTCTATTTATGAATCGCCAATACATTATATGCCCACAAGCTATAATGGGAAATTTCCACTGTCAATCTATAGGGAAATAATACTAGAACCCTAGCTTCTTCCCTTTGACCAAAGCCAATTCACACAATCTCAGTGGCAGCTCTCTGACCCAGCACCATAAAGACCAAGATCCCCAGGTACACCTTGTCAGCACCATTATCACTTTCACCTTTAAATCATCTAAAGAAATTAATAGGTACATTAAATTTTCCACCTGCAAATGAGCAAATCCAATTTTTTCAGATGACTCCAGCTAAGAAGTAGTCTGAATTTTCTATCCAACAATGAACTCAGAAAAGCCAACATCACACCCACATGGGGTTTTGTTGATTTTTCTCTGCCCTAAACCAATCTGAAAAATATACTGTTCTTTTACAAATAGCTTGGTTATATGATTACCAAAATGACACAGAATTGTGAGCTAAAGTAACAATTTTATATCAAAGAAATATCAATGAACATGGCATTAGTTTTAGCTGTAGATTTTAAGATCTGTAAAGCTCCTTCTCTGTAGGTCCAATCCTCTTCCATATTCTGAGGCTTTGACAATCCTCTGAACCGATTTGACTTGCACATTCAGTCAAGTCCCATATTTATTGAGATCCTGTCCATCTTCATAGCTTTTTAGAGTACATTTTCCTTCCCTTTCAAAAGAAAAGTGAGCTTTAGGTGTTTTTCCAGTTTAGCAAGGTTGGACTGATTGCTAAAAATAGCTTAGAAAGAGGACTCCAGAGGCAATTTTGTTTAGAGACTGTCAGCTTTCAGGATGCAAGGCAGGACCCAATCTAGGTTGCAGAGGACATATTTAGAAAGCCCTTCTCTTCATATCACCTCATGTGCTTGCAAAGGGTGGGGCTTCTGGGTCTTATCACACACAGACACCACACAGTCCTGCTTCTACCCTAAATAACATCTAGGTTATTTTTAGAGAAGTGACAACTTCCCTAATAGCTAATCTCTCCATTCACCTCATGGACTTCACACTCCTCACTTTGCCCCCACTTTCTGTAAGGGCTAGCTAGAGAGTGTTTTAAATCCCCCCCTTAAGATGTTCAGCCACTGGTGCCTTAGCAAGCCATCTTCTTGATCGATTCTGTAAAAAAAAAAAATCTCTTTTTTCAGCCTGCACCCTGGCTGATATCACAGAGGCCTGACACCTTAGAGAGTAACCCATTGCAGGCAACCAACATAAAACCAATGAGCTAGAATAGATACATGTGCACAAAACTCCACCATTCTAAACTATAGGGGGCAGCTTTTCACAAATGTACCAACTCCCAGGATGTGTGTGGATGCCCACACATGTATATACCCACAGAGCTATTTTATCCCATGGGTCCTACTCTCCCCCTCAGTTCTGCTAGGCTAATTAGGTAAACTGCTCCATATGAAGACTCTGATAGCTGTTTCTAGCTTAATGGGTTAGTGCCTCCCCTCCAACCTAGCTCCCTATATTTTTAAGAGGAGATCCGGAAGACACACTATTTTGTTTCTTTCTCTAATGGAAATTTCAGGCTTTGGGGCCTGCCTGTAGAAGAAGAATTTGGCAAAGGAAGATCCTTTCCCTACACCCTACAAATCACAAGGCTTGAGTGATTGCCTACTCCCTTGACATAAAGCTGGCTCTAAGTCTAAACACACACACATATGGGGTCCAGCTGCTCTTTACTTTAGAGTCAGAGACTTGGCCTTCCTCTTGTCTTCCCCAGCCTACATTCCATCACCTCCTCATAGATCACTGATGGGAGCCATATGTTCAGAATTCATATGCACTGTATGCATAATGGAAAATTCTAGTCAGACTTCTGCAATAGATATCTGGATGTCAGCTTCATTAAATTCCTCCGGACACAGAGCAAAGCCATTTGGCAGTGGTCTGTCTCTCCACATCTTATAAAAGTAAAATAGTTTTTTGCACTTAGGTAAATTTCCTTAACTATAGATCCTGAAGACTTTTGTGAATACTCTCACAAGAACGTGCTTCCCTTTCATCTGTTTAGACTAATATATCACTTTCAGAGGTGAAACTTAACTCGACATTTCTAAATACATTTCAGTCTTTCCTCACACAGAAAGATATATACAAAGACAGATAGCATGTCATTCAGCTGCAAAGGCCTCTCAACCAGTGATTTTCAACTGGTGTATCATGAGAGGTGTGCCATGAAAAATTTTAAGGATCATTTATTAAATTATATTCAAAAGAAGTTCAAAGCACAGTAAGTATATTCTTTTCTCCATACTTTTTTTTGGACCAACATAATTTGTGTGCCACAGAATTTTAACTCTAGGTTCAAGTGTGCCGTGAGATAAAAATGGTTGAAAAACATTGTGCTAGACAGATGTTTTCCCATCTCCTGATCTGGGCCAATTTACCACTTGCTTATACAGTGTCTGATCTGGTTCTCATAAAGTTCCACATATATTAAGCTGATCTGGCCAACCATAGTTTTACATCCTTGAAGCCCTGAAACACATATGGTACTCCTTACATAGCCTACAGAAACTACCACACTGGTGAGCATTCAACAGGAACTCTATAGAGTAAATGGCTGACTCAAATTTATCTTCTTAATCTATTCTCATACATGGTGGGAGGGTATTTTAAAATAAATAAAATCAAAGTATATGTGGTATGGAAGTAGAGTGTCACTATAAAAGAACCAGAGGGACCTGGCCTAGAGTGGTGGGGGACAGGAAACCACACAGGAACAGAGGCCAGCATCCCAACTGAGACCACAACTGGCCAGCATAGCCCAGCCCACATTGCCACATTACCAACTGGGAAACTTGTGAGCTAAAGAAACAATAGTTGCTTAAAACAACAACAACAACAACAAACGAACCAGTGGGTATTTTCTAGAGAGACAGAACTATTCTGCACTTTCATTATGGAGGTTACATGAATTTATACATATGTTAAAACTCATAGAACCGTGTATTCACCAGAAAGCCAATTTTACTGTATGATAATTTTGAAAATTAAGTTAAAAATAAAAGCAAATAAGTGAATAAATTCTACCTTATGTTCTGTTCTCTCACTAATATTTTTTTCTTGAGACAGAGTCTCATTATGTCACCCTGGGTAGAGTGCTCTGGCATCACAGCTCACAGCAACCTCAAACTCTTGGGCTTAAGCTATTCTCTTGCCTCAGCATCCCAAGTAGCTGGGACTACAGGCACCCGCCACAACACCTGGCTGTTGTTGTTGTTTCAGTGTTGTTTAGCAGGCCTGGGCCAGATTCGAACACACCAGCCCTGGTGTAGGTGGCTGGTGTCCTAGCTGTATGTGGCCGGTGCCCTAACTGTTTGAGCTACAGGCACGGAACCTCTCACTAATCTTAGACCTTCATCTAACCCTGGTTTCTAGTCCAGAATTGAATAAAATGCTTATTTCAAATCACCCTGAATCTCTTAGAGTCAAGTTCCCCAAATACTTTTTATGTAAGAGAAAATCACCACATAAGGTTCCAGTTACCTCTCAACTTTTTAATAAAGGCTATCCTCTGAATCATTCCAGAGGTTAAAATAACCAAGCTGATCAAAAGAAACTGAAGTTTAAAGAAGTTATTAAGGCTCAGTGCCTGTGGCTCAAGTGGCTAAGGTGCCAGCCACGTACACCTAAGGTGGCGGGCTCGAATCCCCAGCCCGGGCCCACCAAACAACAATGACAGCTGCAACCAAAAAATAGCCGGGCGTTGTGGCAGGTGCCTGTGGTCCCAGCTACTTGGGAGGCTGAGGCAGGAGACTCGCTTGAGCCCAGGAGTTGGAGTTGCTGAGCTGTGATACCATGGCACTCTACCCAGGGGGATAGCTTGAGGCTCTGTCTCAAAAAAAAAAAAAAACTTATTAAAATGGTAGAGCCTGGACTAGAATTTATTCCATGCCAAGTGTTTCTTACTATGACACAGAGATCAAATAATATAGGATTTTTCTATTTATATGTATATATCCTTCCTCATACCACAAAGGATTTGAGGCCACTTATAATATATACAACATATTACATGTAAAAATTATATTAACTAAAAATCAAGACCAGGAGAAAAAAGCAACAAAGCCAGAGGGAAGGGCAGAACATAGATGATTGAAGTCATAGAGATCTACATACTTAATAAGGTTGGGACTGCAAATTTGGCTCTGCACATCCTGGCAGTCAAGCAAAATGATCACATTTCAGCATAATCATTTACCAGATTTGTATTGTCCACGAGGAATAAAAGCATACCAGTTCCTAGGATAAACAATGTTTTTCCTGGCACTTGTTTCTAAAATTTCTCATGTGGAGACGGTCAGATAGAGGACACTGAATCATAAAGTGGATGAAGTCTGTAACAACATGCTTAAAATGTATTTAATTAGTTCTACAGGATTCTAAGAAACATTCCATTAAAAAGATATTCCTAGGCCAGGCATAGAGGTTCACACCTGTAATCCTAGCACTCTGGGAGGTCGAGGCAGGTGGATTGCTTGAGCTCAGGAGTTTAAGACTAGCCTGAGCAAGAGCAAGACCCTATCTCTAAAAATAGCAGGGCACTGTGATAGGTGCCTATTGTCCCAGCTACTTGAGAGGCTGAGGCAAGAGGATTGCTTGAACCCAAGAGTCTGGGGTTGCTGTGAACTATGACCCCAGGGCAACAAAGTGAGACTCTGTCTCAAAAAAAAAAAAAAAAAAAAAAAAGATATTCCTGGGCCAAACAAGTTGTGAGTTTAGTCAATTTACTTCCTTCTCTGAGCTTGAGTTTCCTCATCTGTGGAAATTAGGTATTGGACTATCTGACCTCTTTGTAAGTCCCTACAAGCTCTGGCAATTTCTTCCAACCTGCTTTTATAGTTTCTTTGCTAGATATATCTTCGATGGCCTGGAGCATTCAGTTTCTCTTTCACATCCTCAAAACACAGCCAGTCTCAAATATAGATGTTACAGTTTACAACCAGATATAATTATTTAAAGATTTTTAAAAGGTCTTCTCAGTTGGGCGTGGTGGCTGATGCCTATAATCCTAGCACCTTAGGAGGCTGGGGCAGATAAATTTCATGAGCTCAGGAATTCAAGACCAGCCAGAGCAAGAGTGAGACTCCATCCCTACTAATAATAGAAAAATTAGACGGGTTTTGTAGTGGGCACCTGTAAACCCAGGAGTTTGAGGTCGCTGTGGCCTACGATGATGTCATGGCACTCTACCCAAGGCAACAGAGTGAGACTCAGTCTCAATAAATAAATAAATTAGGCCTCCCTCACAGTCTTCATAGCACCCCAAATAAATAAATAATAAATAAAACCTTCTCCACTGGCCCTAATGTCTAAAATGGTGTTATTCCTTGGCCCAAGGGTAGGAGAAAAGAAAAAAAAAATGCACTGACTACCTACTATGTGCTAGATACTTTTACATAGATTATCTCATGTATTCTCCACTGTTATCCTCATTAAGAACCAAGTGTGTAGTGGATTTGTATGGTTTACCTGGCTAAGTTGAAACTAGGATCTCTAGAATTTCTTTCCCTTATTTTGAACAGGTTGGTTTAGCATAAGTCACGAGAGATATTGGGAGAAGGAAGTAAAGGAGCCGCCATCATCTTCTGCCCAGCAGATGGGAGGAGGGTACCAGGTACTGCTCCAATTCAAGCATACTGTGTCTTCTCTCCTGACTCTCCATTGTGACGTGGGGCATGTCTGAGTCCACAGCAACTGCTAAACCTCCTCCCTCAGCTTTTCTCTACTCTCACAGCACGCAGTGGCCACAACTTCTCTAGTTCCCCTGGGATCTCCTCATTCAGCTTCTATGACTCAGGGGCCAGGTATATGTTTAACTCTGTGATGAAACACACCAGCTTCTCCTGGAGGACACCTCCAACTTTGAAAGTGGAGGCTTAGAACCTGTGAGAGATTGAGGTAGGTTCCAGTTTCTCCTTGTGGGTTCCAGCTAGTCCTCACCAGTTCCAGTTTGGCCTTGCTCGCCCCTACTTCACATCTGTCTTTCCTGACTATCTACTTGGCTGACTTTTGGCCCAGATACAGAAGAAGAGTTTTACAGAAATTATTTAATCAGCTCCCACAGTCACATAAGTTCTGATCCCTACAATAAATCCTCTGCTTTATACCACTCCTATGTTTGGCTTCTCTGATGGTACACAGGGTGATCAAGGATCAGTGAAGTAAAATTAGTTGCCCAAGGTCACAAAGCTGGATGCAAAGTTACAGATCAAAATAGGTCTATCTTATTTGTCCTGGCAAAAAATTTCCTGTCAACCAAGCTCTGACTGGAATTAGCACTGATTTTCCCAAGGAGGTAGCAAGCAATTGTATCCACCATTCCCAAGCCCTCCATCTTGTTTTATTTTCTGACATAGAATTTATCACCATTTAACATGCTACTATATATTGAACTAATATACATATTTAGTTCATTGCTTGCTCACCCCACTAAAATACAGGCTCCATAAGGCAGAAATGTATGCCTGTTTTGTTCACTGGCATATCCCCAGTGCCCAGAAACATATTTTACACATAGCAGATACAATAAATATTTGTTGTTGAATGAATGGGCCTATGTCATATCGGCTAACAGGGACAGCACTTCGGGGTAATACAAAACACTAAAAGAATCCATATTTAGTCAGAGAAAAATGACAGACATTCTGGGTTTCAGTCTCTCTTAAAACAAAAGTTAATGTTAAGAACAAAGTGTTTTAATAGTGTCAAGAACTCAGATTGATGTAATAAAAAACCACCGCCAACAGAACACAAAATCCCAAACAAATGTATTGTCCATGGAGACAACTGCTGTCTCTGACACTAACTGCACTTGTACAATTTAGCTACATTGCGAAATATCCCTACTTGCTGGTTGACTTCTGGCCTTTATCTCCTTAGAAACAACACCCAGGGGACATAGGAAGCCGCTCAGACACAAAGTATCATAGATTATCACAGCCAGAAGTACTTTAAAGATAACCTTTCATTTTATAGGTGAGGAAACTGGAAGCCCAGAGAAAAGTGACTTGCCTAAGGTCATACAGCTAGATCTGGGTCTCCTGCTACCTAGAAACAAATTTCTACTCTACTGTGACCTTGAGCAAATTACTTAACCTCTCTAAGCATTAAAGGGAGAAAAATAATATCTATCGCAGAGTTGACATGAAAATTAAATGAAATGATACCTCAAAAACACTTAGCACGGTGCCTGACACAATCGTAAACATCAGTAAATAATAATTACCACTCCCTGCCAGACACGCGTAGGCACACCTATCAATACAAATCTTTCCCATTCTCTCCTTTGGCCATACATACGTATAACGTACACCACCTAAATCAGCTTTCCTACTTATTTGAAATCTTTGGTGATGAAAATTTCTCAAACCACTTCAAGAATCTAAGAAACCCCAATGAAAATTTAAACTTCAAAAACAAGGACACTTATTTGCTGAATAAACAGATTCATTGCTGGATTTCTTTAGCTAGCATATTTTGCTGGCACATTTAAAATTGGAATTGTTTACCAGAAGTGCATTTACTAACTACTCTTTCAGTATGAGGAGCAATGGCAGAGTTCCAGGCGCACCTGCATTCGTTTCAAGCCATCTGGAAAGTTCCCAGCACCCTTATTTCCCCTCAGCGTAAGTTTGATAGCCCCTGTGCTGTTGTTTGCTCTCCAAAAATTGATAATAGGTAAAGAAAGTCACTTTTCCGGGGAGGTGACTCTGAAAATGCTTTAGTAGAACCCCTCCCAAATGTGGTATTTTGCTAGGAGATTCTTGAAGTCACAAAGAAATTGAGAAATTGGGGAATGACTGGCAGTGGTACACTGCCAGCTGCTTCCTCAAATTTCATTCTGTACATGACCACATCTCTACCACCTCTCAAAGCTAACTCTGTTGGGGTTAACTTGAAGGTGTTACTGTGAAGATGAATGCTTTCTGCAGTCTGTGAAAAGTCTGTCCGTTAAGCCACACTAGGAGCAGATATGAATAGATACAAGGAAAAACTGAATTCATGTTTCCAACTATTTCTAGTCATCAATCATTAATAGCCTTTCCTAAAACGCTGTCCTTCTCCACTTCCATCAAACACAAAAGTGCATTTTTATCTTCTGTATATTCCTGGGGCCTTGTGACAGGGAAGTGGAACTAAAATTCTGAGCAAGTGCTGCTATATACCAGTGGCAGGGCAGAAGGAAAAACGAAAGCGAGGCTCAAGTCCAATTTATGGCCCATTCTCAGACCACACAAGCACTAAAGCCACCTCTAGATCCTCCTAGATACCGCCAACAAAGAACACTGCTGCTATTTCCCACGAATTCTCTTTGAACTTCAGATTGGTTATGTGGCAAGTTTCTCCGAGGACCAAAAGCAGGTAATGAAGCAATCCAATCACATTCTACTTGGGCAAGCCTCCAATCATTAAGAGTATCTGGTATTCATAAATTTCTTTTCAAAGCATTCTTCACATGACAAAAATCATAAAATAGATGGTCTTGGTTATTAAGTAAGGCTTAAGAGATGTAGAGTCTGAAAGAATTGGGGTGGATTCCAAGCTCTAGCACTTACGACCTGGGTCCCCCGTTAACAAGTAACTTAAATCTTCTTGAATTTCAGTTTCCTCATGTAGATAATTATAAAACAACTTCATGGGATTTTTTTTACCAAATAATATATGTATTACGAAGTCTGCCACATACTTCATGATAGTCTAGCATAGACAACATGATATTCTGCATGAGCCAGTGTATTTTGGCTTTTAGGTATAGTGTCAATTAGTTGCCTTAATGAGAATGCACAGATAGCAACAGGAAACCACCAAAAACAGCCACACTCCAAAGGTGATGACCACAAGTTCTTCTGTTCCCTGTATCTTGGACACAGGACCACCTACTCTTTGCTAATCAACATAGCAAATGTCAAAAATAAGTTTAAATTGGTTGGTCTGGTGACGCATGTAGCTCAAGCGGCTAAGGTGTCAGCCACACAAATTGGTTGGTCTGTTAACTGCCATGATAAATATTAAAAAATGGACTCTCGCTGTTCTTTTTTAATTTCAAATTAATATGAGGGTACAAATGATTAGGATACATTGTTTACATTTCTTAGGTAAAGTCCCTGTTGTAGTTGTGTCCTGTACTCGGAGAGTGTACCATATACCCTTTCATTGAGCCCATTAGGGATTCTTGCTGGTTTTAACAAAGGACTAAACTATTTTAGAGACTCTCCTACCTTTGTATAAACAGAATATAAAAATCTAGAAACCCTGTAGCCCATCTGTACCCTTAGGAAAAGCACTTGAAGCCAAACACCTACAAAGCTCTGTTCCAGTCATTGGTTTAAAAAAAAATTGTCTTGGTTATCTAACGTCTGCCATGAGATACAAAAATTCTGGTTCTGGGAATGACATTTCTGAAAATAAAGGAGTAGAAAACGGTAGGGCTCTGTCCCTCTTTAAAAGCAACTAATGAGCTAGTTTTAAAAAAAAACTAGTCTGGACAAGGTATCTCAGGCCTATAATCCTAGCCCTCCGGGAGGCTGGTGGATCCCTTGAAGTCAAGAGTTCTAGACCAGCCTGAGCAAGAGCAAGACCCTCATCTCTACTTAAAATAAAAATAAAAAAAGACTTAGCGGGGCATTGTGGCAGGCGCCTACAGTCCCAGCTACTAGGGAGGATGAGGCAGGAGAATTGCTTGAGCCCAGGAGTTTGAGGTTGCTGTGAGCTATGACACCATGGCACTCTATCCAGGGCAATAGAATGAGACTCTGTCTCAATATATATATATGTGTGTGTGTGAGAGAGTGTGTGTGTGTGTGTATGTGCATATATATATATAAAATAATCAACTTTTGAAAAACTCTTGAATCTAAAATCAAAAATTGACATAACCAAGGGAATACTTGAAGAAAGTAACTGTTTTGTGATAAAAGAACACAGTGTTATTTTAAATTGCCTACCCACCAATTGCCACCTACACACCAGATTGGCAATGGACATGTATACTAAAGCCTCTGGTGCAGATTGCCAGTGCCAAGAGAAGCAACATGGATCTTATTCTCCAAGAATTGGGTCTTGGTCCATCTGTCATTTTATTCAAGAACCAGAGCAAAGGATACCCTTTATTTTGTCCAACTCAGAGAGTTCCCAGTGCTAGAGTAGTTTCCTGACCAAAAGCATATTAAGGCATCAGTACCATCTACAACAACCTGGAGCAAGAGGAAACACTTGAGACAAGCAACAGGCAGACCAAAAATCCTGAGAAGAAAGAGGGTGGAAAGGAGCTATGCATGGAAATAATGGGCTTTTAAAAGCACCTTTGTATATCAGAAAATTGAAAAATGCACACTCAGAAATGGCCTGAGAAGACCCTAAGCTTTAACCTCTGGCTAGCCTTCAGCCCCATGAAAATAGAAAGCAATAGCTAAAATAGAGTTATAAATGTCCTAGCTAAGCATTGAAAGAGCATCCCACCACAGAACCAATCTGCAAAGACTAGGAGAATAGTACTTTTTTCTTTCTTATTCTCTCTTCCTTTTATCTTTCATTGGCTCCAAGCATTTGAAGTGACTATCAGAACAGCAGCTGACCACTAAGTTAACAGAACAGACTTCAGAGACCACATATGGTAAAGAATGTAGACTTTAGGTGGCACCTGTAGCTCAGTGGGTAGGGTGCCATCCTCACTCAACAAAGGTGGTAGGTTTGAGCCTGGCCTGGGCCTGCTGAACAACAATGACAACTGCAACCAAAAAATAGCTGGGCAGTGTGGCGGGTGCCTGTAGTCCCATCTACTCAGGAGGCTGAGGCAAGAAAATCACTTAAGCCCAAGAGTTTGAGGTTGCTGTGAGCTGTGATGCCACAGCATGCTATGGAGGGCAAAATAGTGAGACTCTGTCTCAAAAAAAGAAAAAAAAGATGTAGACTTTGCAAAAATGGTTTAGAAAAGCCACTGAATAAATAACAGCCTCTCACAGTAGATAACAATAAATTCTTGGTAGATGCAGAATCTGATTTCCAAAACTGCCATGCTATAAAATTCAAAATATATAGTTTAAAAATAATACAAGAAATACAAAGGTACAAGAAAGTACGGCCCATCTATAGAAAAAAAAAAAAAAAGAGAGAATCTATTACTTAGGAAGCCCAGGCACTGAATTTACTAGACAAAGACTTTAAATGAACTATCAAATATGTTCAAAGACCTAAAGGAAACCATGAACAATGAACTGAAGGAAACTTGTAGGTAATGTTTCAACAATAGAGAATATCATTGAAGATATAGGCATTATTTTAAAAAATAGAAATGGAAACGAAAAATTTACTACAGAGGTTTAACAGCTGATTGAAAAGGCAGAAGAATCATCTGTGAACTTCATAATACATGAGTTGAAGTCAGTCACAGGAGCATAAAGAGAAAAGAATAAAGAAGAATGAACAAAGCCTAAGGCCTGTAGGACACCATCAAGTATACCAACACATGCACAAACAGATCCCAAGATGGAAAGGAGAGACAGAAAGGGGCAGAAAGAACATTGAAATAAATAATGACCAAAAACTTCCCCAATTGAATGAAAAACATGAATCTAACATATCCAAAAAGTACAAAAAAATCCAGGCATAACCTTAAAGATATTCACTCTAAGACATGCGATACCCAAATTTTCAAGAGACTAAGACAAAGAGATCGTCTCGAGAAAAGTAAGAGAAAAGTAACTCACCACATGAGGGATCTCCAATAAGACTGACAATTTATCTTCAGAAACCATGAAAGCAGTAGGATGACATACTTAAATTTCTGAAAGAAAAATAATGTAAACCAAAAATTCTATATCCAGGAAAACTATACTGCAAAAAATGGGAGAAAAATTAAGGCAATCTGAAATTTTAAAAAACAGCTGAAAGAGTTAATCACTAGTGGACCTTCCATATAATAAATACTAAATAGAGTCCTACAGTATGAAATAGAAGCACACTAGGTAATAACATCAAGCTATATGGAGAAATAAAGAACAATAGGAAAGTTAGCTACATCGGTAAGAATAAAAGCTGGTAGTATTGTATATATAGTTTGTAATTTCTCCTGTTTTTTTTTCTTTTTGTCATTCTTTTTTGTCCCCATAATTTAAAAGGCAAGTAAACGAAATAATTATAAAGCCATGTTAGTGAGCACACAACATATAAAGATGTAATTTAGTAAATAATACAAAACAGGGGGCAATGCTGTAAAAGAACAGAATTTTTGTATACTATTGAAACTAAGCATTAATTCAAACTTGATTTATATAAAATTAAGATGCTAATTATAATCCCTAAGGTAACCACTAAGGAAGAAAACTAAAAATATATAGAAAAAAAGATGAGAAAGGAATCAAAATATGCCAGGAAAAAATCAATCTCAAAAGAAGGCAGTAATGGAGGAACTTAGGAACACAAAGGGTACAACTCAATGATAGAACCCAATCAAAAAATGGCAAAGGATCTGAAAAGATGTTTCCCAAAGAAGATATACAAATAACTAATAATCACATAAGAAGATGCTGAACATCATGAATCATTAGAGAAATTCAAATCAAAACCATAAGGAGATACTTCATATCTACTAGGATGTCTATAATTGAAAGAAAAAACAGAAAACAATTATTATTGAAGATGTGATGAAATGGGAATCCCATCTACCCAGAAGGAAAAAAAAATAATTTTATCATAAGGACATTTGCACTACACTGTTTACCACAGCTCAATTTACAATCACCAAACTGTGAAAACAACCTAAATGTCCACCAATCAAGGAATGGATTAAGAAGCTGTGGTATAGTTTTAAAACATTCTGATTCTACTCTTAGAGAGTTTCACTTGTACCCCTGTAAGAGACTATTTTTAACTTGCTAAGAGTGATCTGAAAAGTATCTGGGAAAAGGGGAACCTCAGAGTTAGACTCTTACCCTTATCAATTATGTCCTTTCCAGACAAACTATTACACAATGTCTAAAATCTAAGTGCAAGGAAATTTCTACTAGATCTTTAAGTCTCTTGATGCTGAGGGTCATGGCTGATCTATCTTTCTGGTGAGATAATTAGCTATATGCTGTGTGTGTGTGTGAGAGAGAGAGAGAGAGAGAAAAGTTTAAAACAATTCATTTTACTTTTCCCATAAAACTATTGACTGATGACCGGTTGTGGTGGCTCTTGCCTGTAATCCTAGCACTCTGGGAGGTCAAAGTGGGTGAATTGCTTGAGCTTAGGAATTTAAGACCAGCTTGAGCAAGAGGGAGACCCTGCTTCTACTAAATAATAGAAAAACTAGTGGGGCATTGTGGTTGGCACCTGTAGTCCTTGCTATTGGGGAGGCTGAAACAAGAAGATCACTTGAGCCTGAAAGTTTCAGGTTGCTGTGAGCTATGATGCCACGGCACTCTACCCAGAGCAACAGAGAAGTTTTTTTCTCTCTCTCTCAAAAAAAAAAAAAAAATGGAATAAAGAAAACAACAATAAAACAAAAAACCCAAAACACTATTGACTGGTATAGTCACATTGCTGCTTAAAAATTAAAACAATTCTGTGACACTGTACTATAGTGAATGTGAATGTGCTTTGAACTTTTACAAGAGACAAGAAAGCTATCATGCCTGGGCTAAACCAGCTGACACGAGCCACGAACTTGGAAGGAAGGTAAGGAAGCAAACCTTACTGAATTTGAGGGGGAATAAACCAGTTCTCCTGTCAGACACATGGTTGGGAGTAAAATTAAAATGACTCTCGATTAAAGGAAAAAATATGCCAATTAATTGGGGTTGTTGGGTGCTGAAGACAAGGTAGTTGATAAAAATAAGATACATAAAAAGGAGAGTAAAATGGTGAAGTAAAGGCAGCAAACTGTGAAAGGTGGCAAATCAGAGGTATTTTGGTAAAAAAAAAAATTACTCATTTTCATCTGTTGCCTTTCTCCCATCATAATTTATTCTCTTCTGTGTCCCTCCCTGCCTACATCTCCTCTCGTTTCTTGTTCACTATTCTCCTTCGTCAATATCATAATTACTATTTTAATATTTTAAAAGAAGAGCCAGACATACACCCAATAGAATAAATGTAGTCTAAAAAAAAAATGAATCAGAAGACATTGTGTCTTTTTTTTAATCCTTTCGAAGAGCAAGCTTTTAGAATCATTCATCCTTTCTTCTATTTTTCCCACCTGAAAATATTTTAAAACTTCCTTTTTTAAGGTTGTTTAATTTTGCTGCTGCTCATTTTTCAGTTTTTAGATGAAAAAAATGCTTTTTAAATCAGCTTTCTCTTAATAATGAAAGAAATTAAAGCTATCAATTTTCCTCTGAGTATAGCTTTTGATGTGTTCTGTGGATTTTGTTATAAATGAAGTGCTCTTTTTTTTTTATGGCCTTCTAGGCAAGTTTTAATTTCCTTTTTGATTAAACATTATCTAGAAGCATGTGCCTTTACAGTCAAGTCATTAAATTTTTTTTGCTATCATTTAATGATTTATTTCTAATTTTATTAGCTTATGATCAGAGAAGGTAGCTTGTAAAAGCCAGTGAAATGTGTGGTCACTGTCTTGTCACGATAGTATCCTATTCTTTTACTTTGTTTTCTAATTCTGATTTTATATGGTGACTGATATGCATAATCTGCTACTTTCGTCTTGTTTTATGTTTACCACTTTTTTATTTTACCTTTTCTATTTATTCTCTCTCTCTCTTTGCTAATATGATAAAGTCTACTTTATTCTCCATTGTCATTTAGTTAATTTCTATTCTTTTGGTCTAAATTATTAGATATTAATAGCTACTATTCCTTAAAAAACATATTTCCCTCTCCCCCTCAAAACAAAATCACTATTATATTTTTACTGTGTTCCACTCCAACCAAATGAGACTTTAAAAGTCTACCTCCATTTTCTTCTCTCCTTCTTTTGGTTCCCCTAAAGAGAGGCTGAAGTGTTTTTATTCCTTCTCTGATAACCATTTATCCTAGGCTTGAAAAATGGAGTCTAGTATTTATAAACTTAAAAAAAATTAGTTTTTCCTTCATTTTGTTCCCTTATTTCCTTATTATCATTAATTTTTAATGCTACACATTACTATATAACCTATTCTTATTCAATTCTGAACCTTGTTTATATTTATCTATATAGCTTAATAACTACATGTGAACTTACATAAATATACCATATCTACATAGACACACATATTTATGTGCAACATTTACTATTGCTTCTGTCAACAAACCTCAATTGAGTGAAGGAAGGAAATTTCCTTCACTCTCTCTCTCTCCACGTCTTCCGAGACCTTTCACTCTGCTTGGTTGATCAAGAGCTCAGCCCCTGGTATCAAGCTCCTCACCAAGTATAGACAGAACTCTGGAAAAATAGGACAAGAGAACGACCCAGGCCTCATTCATGGCGAGGGGCTCAAATTTATACCTTCAGGGCTGTTTCTTTGCTCGTCACTCATTACCATACCTTAAAAAATATCTGCTTTTTGTTTATTTGTTTTTAAGCAAAATGACTGAAATGGTGCTGCAAAATTGAATGGCCGTGTTGGAAAGCACACGACAAAGCAGAGAAACTGGGAAACCCTCCAGATCACCAGACAAGGAGAACACAGCGTCTGCTTGTAGCAGAAACGTGAAGAACACCCTGTCTCAGCTACAGGTTTCTCATGGAGACGAAAGTGAAAATGGTATCAAAAAAGATTTGGATATTACGAGCTGTTATCTGACATTTATTACTTCTCCCGCACACTCATTTGGTCTTTGAGGTCAGATTCTCTTGAAGCACTTGATTGATTGAAGGCAGGTTCTGAGGAACACCAGAAGGAGAGTGAAAAGGGCTGAGAAAGGATGTGGTCCCAGCAGGAGTCTAGTCTGATCCCAAGGGGAGCTCTGGAGTGAGGCTAGAGGGCTGACCTATACGCCCGCCCGTGTCGCCTGTGTCAATGATTCATTGGCAACCTCTTAGCATTCTAGAACTGCCATAGTTCTTAGGCGTTCACACTCGCAGTGGCTGCAAAGTGGGTATGGCTGCTGGTGAAGCTGATTCCACAGCAGCTTTGACACTTGGATAAACACTGTGGGTTGCGCGTTGTCTCAGTATTTTCACCTATGAAATGCAACAAATAATGCCGCCATATGCACGTAACTTTAACACGGAATTGTTTCGTAGGTTAAGAAATTCCTTTCTTTGCGGACTCAGTATGTGCTGCCTTCAAGAGTTGGCTATTGCTTGAAAAAAAGTCACTTTTGCGTAAAACGTTGATTTTAGGAAAATAAAAAGTCTTAGAAAGGCTTGGGTGCTTTATTATATCCCTATTTAGCAAAAGGTGTATTTATTATAAGCTGAAAGCTGAGAGATCGGGATTCCAGTTCTGCCCGTCTCGCTCCCCAGCAAAATGACTTTGGCTAAATGGTCTGCCATCTCTGGGATTCGCCATCTTCATTTATAAAAGTGGGAGTCAGAGTGAATGATTTCTGAGTTATTTTAGAACTTTAAAAACGTGTCAGTCGCTGATTTGATTTCTCATTTCACGCAGGGAGGAAGCAGAGATAATTTTTTTGTTTGGTTACAAGTAACAAGTTTTCATCTTGCAGCCTTAATACAAAAGCAAGAAAAAGAAATGTAATAGCTTTGAGGTAACAGCAGCTTTGCTTTGTTTGGATTCAGGGTCTCTCATACGACATATTGGATGTGTCAATGGAATGTGATTTATTTTGCTTCATAACATTTGGGAACAGATATTTGGTATTTCATCCAAGGAAAGCAATTTGCAGAAACCTTTCAGAAAGTGGCTGGAGCATCAGTAATCGGTGCCATTTCTTTATGCCAACATTTCCTTAAAACTGCACAATCTTTCATTTAATCATCCCTCTCAGCAGGCTCCTTCCGAGGCTCTGGAGCCAGGCACCCACCCCTCTGAAATGAGGTTCTATTTTTAAAGTCCACCAGCCAACACACTCCCTATTAATTGCATGAAATCTGCTCAGATGGCGCCTCTTCTGGGTTCTCCCTGCACCCCTCCCCGCCCCCAACTCCCCATCTGCACAGCCCTCCCCCAGAAGATATTTTTAGTTCCTAGCAGCTACACCCTTGAAAATTACCAGGCAGATGCTACACTTTGCTTTCAAGTAAACATTTTAGAGATTCGAGTTTTTATTTCTACTGTTTCCCAGAAGATTAAGAATGTCACTCCTTAATACAGTTTAGAATTAATAAAGAATCAGTCTGAACTTTGAAGCCTTCGCCCACCTTAGAATCCCTCACTCCTATAAGGAGACAAATACTCTCTTTATTCAAAGTTACTTAGTCTTCTCATTTTGTGAATCTGGAGTGATTTTGACCCTTTGTTCTAGATAATCTCTTTCCAAGACAACCTTGGGAATTTTACTGGAGGTGGGATATTCTGGGCTCTCAACGTGCGGGCATTCTCCTGGGGTTCAGATTTGAACCCGTAAAATCTGAAATCAGGAAACACAGATTTCTCTTTAAGACCACTGGGCTAGAACTTTTAGCAATTATAGTTTACAAACTACTATCACCAAAATATTTTCCAGGCACTTATAGAAATTCCAAGAAATAGCACACATACCTAGTAAGAATTTGACTTAACAAATATGAAGCGGTACATGTATTTCATTACCCACCCTCCACAAAAGAAACCATAGTGTTTGGTGTGTTAATAGCTATTTCGATTTGTGGGTTGCAGTCTTTTAAAATGTTGCCTTTTGTTACTTCTTCTTCTTCTTCAGACTGTTACTTCTGAATAGGTTACAGATGCATATGAGAAAAAAAAATATCGGAAAAAAGCCAACAGTGAAAAAAGTCTCTGTCCAACATCCTTTTCCTAATCTCTCTATATATGCACTTGTGTATGTGTTTATATAATATGTATGTACATATATATATATATACATATACAAAATAAACCACAGGCTCTGGGCAAGAAGGGCAAATGGAAGATTTTTGTACCCATCAAAAACCCTGGGAAATAAGTGAAACCAGCACACCTAACTAAACAATCATGGTATTTCATTTGGAGACTTATTTATTTATGGAGAATTCACTTCACCCACCCACTAAGATGGGTGAAAGCTTCAAAGTCCAGACTGATCTTTATTAATTCTAAACTGTATTAAGTAGTGACATTCTTAATATATATACATATATATGATATATATGTCTATGTTATATATATACATAGATGTACATATATACAAGTACATATGTGTATATAGATATCATTATATTGCACATACATATATACACATGTATAGTGGGATTCTTATTGCTTTGCCACAATGTTTTGGATATTATCTTTCACCTCCTTTCTAAAATATTATTTTTCAGCTTGGTGCCTGTGGCTCAAGTGGCTAAGGTGTCAGCCATGTACACCCAAGGTGGCGGGTTCGAATCCAGCCCGGGCCCGCCAAACAACAATGACGGCTGCAACCAAAAAATAGCTGGGCGTTGTGGCAGGTGCCTGTGGTCCCAGCTATTTGGGAGGCTGAGGCAGAAGACTCACTTGAGCCCAGGAGTTGGAGGTTGCTGTGAGCTGTGATATCATAGCACTCTACCCAGGAAGAAAGCTTGAGGCTCTGTCTCAAAAATAAATAAATAAATAAATAAAATTTTATTTTTCATTAAACATTACATCTTGCAAGGAATTGCATAGCAAATCATATAGGTCTGTTTGCATTTTCATAAATGGCTACATCACATTCTATTAGCTGCATGAACCAGAATTTATTTTAAAAATCCTGATAATTGAATTGTCATTAGCAAGGGATACTCAATTAGGAAGAGGAATTCTTATTCTATACAGAATATCCAGCTAATTACTCTTGGCTACTTGTGGCTATTGTTTGAGTTTCTAAGAATTCTATTCTGTTTTTAACTTAGTGTCTTCCCCTTTTTCTTGGTGTTTTCATTCTGTTTTCTGTAAAAAACTGTCAGCAAACCCAAGTGATTTCTACCTAATAATATTGGTAAAACAAACAAACAAACTAGTTTGAAATGCCTTTTGAAAGTGAATTTTCCATAAATATATAAGTCCCCAAATGAAATATCATGATTGTTTAGCTAAGGTGTGCTAGTTTCACTTGTTTGCCAGGGTCTGTTTCTGATGGATACCAGAATCTTTCATTTGCCCTTCTTGCTCAGAGCTGTGGTTTATTTTCGCCTGTCTGGACACTGTTCTGTGAAGCCCAGGAGAAATGCATCATCGTGGAAGCCTTGGCATTTCTCAAACAATAAACAGCATGAGGGGACATAGCTAGGCATCCAGTAGGAGCCTAGTAGGAGTGGGGTGGCTGCTGTGACAGGGGCCCTGGTGACTTGGAGGTTGGGGGATCTACACTGACCGCCTGTTCATTTCTTGTCCAGAGATAAAGTGAAAGGATTATGCAATGGAAAAGCACAGCAGGCTCCAAAGTGACATTTTTCAAAGCAACCTTACCATTTTACCTCTCTTGATTTAAAGAGGGAAATGCAGCTGTATTTCTGATCCTTTTTCCCCTCAGTGGGTTGGAGATTTTGAGTCTTATGTGAATTGAAGTCTGGACTGATGCATTTAAGGGATGAGCATCCCCACACATGGGCAGATGGCCGGCACACCTGTTTTCTCAAGTCTTGGTTCAAAAACAGTTACCCGTTCATGATTTCCATGTAAGATTTTGCACTTTTCCTAGAGACTGTGAAGAAAAAGAAAACTTCTATAAACATAAAGTAGCATAATTTAAAAACAACATATTTATATTGGTTGATTAAATTACCTAGCCTGTAGAATGGGGTTTTGCCCCCATACTTTCAAAATGACAGCTGTTTTAGGTTGCTTTCTCAGAAATAGTAATTGAAATACAGATATTCATACAGATGATGTGTTGAGAGAAGCTTCTCAGGAGGAACCTGTATGGGGAGTGAAGGAGGCAGGCCGAGGCAGAGGAGGAAGCCTGGACAAAGGGAGGCTTACAAGCCAAGACTCTAAGTAACTGGGAAATGCATGCATCAGCCTGGTCCATGGGGTCTGGGTGGGGAGCAACTACCCCCATAGCACGATGATAACCCAAAAAGCTAAGTACTGTGTGTTCTGACTTGCACATACAAAGCTATATATGAGAGAAAAAAATATTCCTAAACCACACTTAGCTGTCCACATGTGGTTCACTAGGAATAAATTCTATTTTTTCTAGTCTTCCCTAATGCACACACACACAAAAATGGTAGTCATGGTCCACTATTAGGTAGTGGCCTGTAGTTTGTAAATACTACTTATAAGTTTATTATGTTTAAGCAATTTAATTAGACTTTTAATCCTTTGGGGATATTTGTGATATTGCTAACATCACGTAACTGGAATGACCATATAACTGATAATCCAAACTGGGACTCTTGTTTACAGTGACGTCAGGGCAGCAGATATTCACCAGAGATGCTCCAGGACAACCAGGATGAGTATTCACGTTGCCATAAGCTGCTGGAGGCATTTGTCAGTAAACATCTATGGAGAACTCATTGTGTATGTTGAGATGGTGATAAGACGTGACACCACATGGAAAGTCTCTGGCCTGGGGAAAGCAGAGAGAACTCAAATATAATCACACAAGCAAAGGACAAACAGCAACTGTGATAAGTGCAACCAAGGAGATAGGAGTCACCCCGAGGAGGATTTGACAAAATTAGGGAAAGTGTCCCAGAGCAAGTGATACTTGCATCCCACTGAGATCCAAAGGATCTAATCAGGTCAAAGGCATGAAGTGTGAAGCAGCATGAGAATGAGAGATTGGAAGGTGCACCTCATATTTATTTTATCCACAATTAAACAAAAATTCAACAGCAATGTTCTAGAAGCTGGAGTATATTAGGGACCATGGGTGGTAAGTGATGCATTTCCTGTTTTCATGGAGGTTATTTTGTGGAGTGTATGTGGATGTGGTTAAGAAAAAATAAATAACACACAATTTCACATGGTAAGAATTGTCATGAAAAAAATAAAATAGTACGCCATGTGTTGAAGAGACTGTCATTTCCCTACTGTGCAGTCTTGGCATTCTTAACAAAGCTCATTTGATCACATTTATGAAAGTTTATTTCTGGGTCTCTATGTCTGCATTTATGCCAGTATTATAGTGTTTTGATTATTATAGCTTTGTCATATGTTTGGAACTCAGAAAGTTTAAGGCCTTTGACTTTTTTTTTTCTTTATTGAGATTGTTTTGGTTATTCAGGGTCTTTTTGAGATTCTACATGAACTTCAGAATGATTTTTTTTCTGTTTCTGCAGAAAAGGTTATTGAGATTATGATAGGGGTTGCATTAAATCTGTAGGTGGTATGAACTTTTAATAATATCATGTTGCTTTGGGTAGTGTAGACATTTTAATCACATTAAGTCTTTCACTGTGAACATGGGATGTCTTTCCATTTATTTGTATCTTTAATTCCTTTCAGCAATGCTTTGTAGTTTTTAGCCTTCTTGATTAGGTTCATTCCTAAGTATTTTACCCTTTTGATGCTAATGTAAATGGGATTGTTTTCTCAATTTCATTTTGGGATTGTGATTTTCGCTAGTATATGGAAATGCAATTGATTTTTGTATGTCAGATTTATATCCTGCAATTTTGCTGTATTAGTTTGTAAGTTCTAACAGTTTGATGCATATGTGTGTGTGTAATCTTTATAATTTTCTACACATAAGATTATATAATCTGTGAACAGAATAAATTTACTTCTTTCTTTCTAATTTGGATGTCTTTTATTTCTTTGCTTAATTGCTCTGGCTAGTATTTTCAGTTCTGGAAGTGGTAGGAATGGACATCCTTATCTTGTTCAGTTTAGAGAGAGAGCTTTCTGTTTATTATGTTGAGGTAATTCCTAGTTCTGTGCTTTTATCACGAAAAGGGATTCATTTTTTTCAAATTTGTTTTCTGCAGGCTAACCTTTGGTAGCCTCTGTTTGACTCCTTCCAATCTCATGTTGAAATTTGATCCTCAGTGTTAGAGATGTTGCCTAATGCAAGGAATTTGGGTCATGCGGGTGGGCCCTTCCTAAGTGGTTTGGTGTCATCCTTGCGGTAAGGAGTGAGTTCTCATTCTATTACAGTTTCCCCAGAAGCTGATTGTTACACAGAGCCTGATTCTGGCTTAGCGGCTTGTACCTGTAGTCCTAGCTACTCAGAAAGCTGAGATGGGTGCCACTCCACTGTAGCTGTGCTGACAGAGTGAGAGTACTGTCTCTAAAAAAAAAAAAAATATATTGTTCCCCCTCACTATCTCTTGCTTCATCCCTTTCTGGGTGATCCCTGAACAAACCCATTCTGCTCCTCCTACCATCTGAGATCCTCCTCAACGGAAGCAGATGCTGATACCATGCTTCTTGTTCAGTCTGAAGAATGAGGAGCTAAATAAAGCTCTTTTCAAGTGACCCAAGTCTCAGTTCTTCCTTTATAGCAATATAAATGGACTAAGACACTGCATCAGTTGAGATTATTACATGTGCTTTGTCCTTCATTTTGTTACATGGAATATTACATTGATTGATTTTCACATGTCAGAACATCATCCCATTTCAGGAATAAATCCCATGTGGTCATGATATATAATCCTTTTAATATCTGGTTGAATTTGGTTTGCTAATATTTTATTGAGAATTTTTTCCTGATATTTATCAGGAATATTAGTACGTAGTTTTTTTTTTTAATTGTAATAGATTTGATTTTGGTATCAGTGTAATTCTGACTCACAAATTCAGTTTAGAAGTATTCCTTCTTTTTCAATTTTTTTGGAGAATTAGAGAAGAATTCATGTTAATTGTTTAAATTTTTGGTGGAATTTTACAATTAAGTCATCTGGTCCCAGGTTTTTTTTGGGGGGAGCGGGGTTTAATCTCTTTATTAGTTATAGGACTGTTCAGATTTTTAATATCTTCATAATTCAGCCTTGATATGTTTTGCAGGTCTGTAAATTTATCCATTTTTTCTAAGTTGTCCAATTTATTAGTATATGATAAGTGACAGCAATCTGTTATAATTATTTTTATTTCTGTGGCATCATTTGTAATGTCTCCTTTCATTTTTGATTTTTGTTGTTTGATTTTTCTTTCCTTTTTTCTCTAGCTAAATATTTATCAATTTTGCTAATATTTTCAAAATTCAACTTGTAGTTTCATGAACTTAACATTATTTTTCATTCTCTGTTTTCTTATTTCTGCTTTAATCTTTCTTATTTTCTTCCTTTTGCTAACATTAGATTTAATTTCATCTTCTTTTCCTAATTATAAAGTTAGCTGTTGATTTTCTTTTTTTCTAATGCAAATGCTTAATACTATAAACTCTCAGTACTGCTTTTATTGTTGCAAACCACATATTTTGGCATACCATATTTTTGTTTCCATTTGTCTTAAGATATTTCTAATTTCACTTGTGACTTTTTCTTTGACTCACTGTTTAATTTCTGAATGTTTGTGAATGTCCCTATTTTTATTTGCTGTGGCTGATAAAAGTACTTGGTTTAATTTCAGTCCTTAATTTGATAAGACTTGTTTTGTGGCCTAAACTGTGATCTGTTCTGGAGAATATTCCATGTTTGCTTGAGGAGAAGAATGTATTTTGCTGTCGTTGGGTGGAGTGTCTGTATTAAGTCTGCTCTAATTGGTCTATAGTGCTTAAGCCCTCTGGTTCCTTATCCATTGCTTATCTGGTTATTTTATTATTTACTAAAAGTAGGGTGTTGAATTTTTTTCTTTTTATTATATTACCTCTTTTCTGTTCAATTCTGTTAACATTTACTTCACATAGTTGGGTACTTTGCTATTGGGTGCTATATTCATAATTATTATATCTTCCTGGCAAACTGACACTTTTACCATTATATAGTGCCCTTCTTTGTCTCTTGTGACAATTTTTGACATTAAATCTATTTTGTTTGATGTAAATATGACCACCTCTGTTCTTTTTGGATTACTATTTGCATGGAATATACTTTTCCAACTTTTCACTTTTAGCCTATATTTGTTCTGATATCTAAAGTGAGTTTCTTGTAGGTGACAGTTTGAACTTAACTTTGTAACTGTTTCACAACTTTATGTCCTTTGATTGGGGAACTTAATCCATTTACATTTAAAGTAATTACTCATAGAAAAAGGCTAACTGGTAAAATTTTGTTGAAATGTTTCACTCTTATATTTGTCACCATTCATCTTATCAGGCATCACTTTGAAAAGGAATCCCATACTCATCAGCATTGCCATCTTTGAATCCCCTGGTGAAGTCTGGAAACTTTTGAACTCATCCACAGCTTCTACTAGAATTTGATTGGATTCACCACACAAGACTTTCTGGGAGATCTCATGGTACAGTTTAAATTTCTAGAACCAGACATTTTATGCTCAGAAATCTGCCACCCTGAATTCCTGTGTGAATTTTTTAAGCACCTTATTGGATCATCAGCCTGGAGAGTCAGGCATTAACTGACCTCATTTGTGGTTCATTTGTTTGAACCACCTTAACATGACTTCATTGACTTCACTGAGGGATGTGTTCCTCCTTTTCCACTGTAGGTCTCCACTTACCTTACCATTTCTCTCCAAGTACTCATGTTTACATTTTTGGATGTTGTTAGCTGTGATCTTATTAACACCAAAAATATTCCATTGTTTTTCTTTGGCTGTTGCTTTCAAAAAGATCAACTTTTTCCTTCAAGGTTAGCTCTTTGAGTCCTTTCCTTTGGGCCATCATGTGTTGATTAACTGTAAAACATTTTAGTAATTGTAGGATGTGCCAACAATTCAGACCAGTCTTTCATGTTGATAGCATCTTCTACAACATGTGATAAAACAATAGAAGGTTAGGCCTTATATAATAGGTGATGATAATAAAATATGAAACACAACTTCCAAAAAAAAAATATGACCTTAAGGGGCAAAGCCCACACATACCCCTTGATGTAGAGTGGAATCAACTGGTCAGGTTGCAAAAGGTAAATTAATATTGTCTGTCACAGTCCAAGTGGTCAAGATACAACTTACAGAGAAGGTCAGTATATAGAGAGGTCAGTCTTCCACTGATTACATGTGGTGCATGTCTAGTCTATGAAGATTTGGTTGACTTAAGGAGGTGGTCAATGTAGGGAGAAGGCCAATCATGGAGGCCCTACTGTGTAATGTTTTAGCTACTTCAATGTGTTGTTCTTAGCTTTGAACATACCTTGGGTATTGCAATTGTTTAACTGGTTTCTGGTCAGTATGTATGCAGGATAAAAAAAGTTTTGCTTTTCCTATTCTGTATCATGTTCTACAGACAAAGATTTTAAATAAATAGTGCTGTGGAGAAGAGAGAGGGAAGATACCTGCAAGTTATGAGTTTAAGGGAGGAGTCTTTTAAAAACGTAGCAGGTACTAGCACATATGGCATGCTGATGAGAATAAATCAACAGAGAGTGAGAGGCAGATGATGCTCTACACTACAGCAGAGATTTCCAAAGTTCTGTGTGGATTAGAAACATATCGGTAAGCTTGGAAAAATATAAATTGCTGAGCTCTGCTCCAGAGTTTTTGGTTTGGGGGACTTGAGGAAGGACTCTAGACTTTGTATTTCTAACAACTTTGCAGGTGATGCTAATACAGCTGGTCCAGGGAACATACTCTGAGGGCTACGGGTCTAAAGCAGTGTTTTTCAACTTTATTTATTATCTCATGGCACACTTGAACCTATAGTTAAACTTCTACAACACACTTAAATTGTGCTGATTAAATAAAAGAGTAAAGAAAAAAATATGATACTATGATTTCACCTTCCTTTAAAATTAATTTAATTAATGATCTTTAGAAATTTTCGTGACATACCTAAAATCTTCTCATGGCACACTGGTTGACAATCACTGCTGTAGAGAAAGGAGAAATGATGTCCTTGAGAATAGAGGCAATCAGAGGTAGAGAATATGGGTTTTCCTCTCTTGGTTTTGCTTTCTCAGTTACACTGACAGAAAAGTCAGTCACCCAACATGATGTGCTATGCTTCATGGCATGCTTACCGAAATTGTAGATCTTGGACTAATAAAGTGCTCATTTTAAACATTTTTCCTCCACTGTCTCTGTGACCTTTATCTGCTCTTCTCAGATCTTTTTCCATGTTAGACACAGAACATAAGGTCATCTGTGAATTTTACACCAGCTAAGTTTACCCTTGTCCATATGAAATTCCTCTTTCTTTTCTCAGAATTCTCACCTCATTTCACAACTTTTTCAAATGCCTATAAGGTCCTAATTTTCTCCTCAGGTAGCAATTTAGAGCAGGTGTAGTGATTTCTCTGACAGCCTCCGTGAGACTTGAGAGGAACTCTGGGGACATGGACCTCATCAGCTTGTCAACAGAGATTCCAGCCCCGGCCACATTTTAATGTTTGCAGCAATTCACACATTGGGGAAACCAGGCCCCTGATATGTTCAGCAAAGTTTCAAAACACATGGCTGTAGCCCAGGGGTTTCAACAGAATCTGAATATTACCTTCGTGCTTCACCATAGAATGATTACATCAGCCACACACCAAAAAAATAAAAATAAAAATAAGCACAGTAAACCTGTGATGTGCAAAGAAAAATGTCAAAATTTTCACACTTTAAAACTTATCTCATCAGGGAAAAGGTTTTTCTTTTAGAAGAAAAATCAGCAACTTTTGGTTAAAAAAAAATTCTGTCTATACAAGCTGCATCTGTTCAGGCGTCTGTCTTCTCCTGTCAGATCTGCTTGAGTTGAAGTTCCCAATGTGTGAAAGTCGGATTCAAGTTCTTTCAGAGTCTGAGAGTATGGAACGCACTGAACACTCAACCATAGTGAACTGAAGTGGAAATAAAAGGAAATCCATTTTGAAGACTTTTTCACCCTCCCTCTTCTCCTTCTTTTGATGTGAAGAAAGAAGCTCAGCTTTCAGGGTAGTGATAATGGCTTTTTTTCTCCCCCCAATCAGGTTCTTCATCATATAATCCAACTGTGTCTTAATGATTCTTATTTTCTTTACATCCCCTGAGATACCCCATACCCAAACTAGCTATAGGGGCTCACACTAGGGAAGCCACCATTGGACAAAAAAAAGAAAAATGTTCCACATCAAAACAAAATAAAAATAAGGGATATGAAGTAGAGGTGAGTGGGGACTAAAAGCCACAACACCTTTTGAATAGTACATCCCATTACATCAGCTATACTCTAGAAAATTCATTTCATTTTTTTAAAAGATAGGGTGCAAATAACAATTTTTGTGCCAAATGTTACATATAGTCATTAAATCTGTTGAACTGTACAATTTATAAAATATCCATATTCAAATTATAAAATATTTACATTATAAATTAACTGTATTATTTATATTTTATGGTCAATATATGTAAGTTAATATATTTAAGTACCTGCAATAATAAGTAAAATAACTAAACACACTTTAAATAAGCTTCAGAATTATGCTTTTTAAACTTGAGAACTAAAAAAACAATTTTTAGTTTATTATTGGAGATAAATTATAAAATACTTTATAAATTAATCATAATATTTATATTATATTTTACATGAATCATAAGTTAATTATACATCAATTGTAAATTATATTTAAGTATTTAAAATAAGATTAAATTAAATAACTAAAAATACACTTAAAACCAACATCAAAAATGATGGATATGTGTGTGAAAGTTGAGCCCTAAAAAACAATTTTGAGCATATTATTTGAGACATCATTTTTTTTTTTTTACCTCTTTTCCTTATTAATGCATTAGGCATAATGAGATAAATTATAGTCTTTATGGAAAAGATGCTTTCAGTGGAGAATTTGGAAGACCAGTTTTAGTCCTTTCCCAAAGTATTAGCATTAACCAAAATTTCAAAGGTTAAAACTACCAGGGAAGTTGAGAGAATCAATTGAAACAAATCTGAAATATCATGAAAATTGTGAAGTTCATCATAAACCCAAGTGTTTATCATTGAGCATCTACTGTACATAAAACTCTCCACAAGGTACTGTGCCTGCCCCCCAGGGAGCTTGCATTCTAGTTTGCCAAGGACATGTGAGGGCGAGTGAATCCAAAGACAGGGAAGATTGGAGTTGGTCAATGGAAAGGGAGGTCTCTCAAGGAAGTGGGGAAAAAAACTGCTTTGTGGAGGATACGGAATTTGAAGGTATGAGGCTGTGGCTTAAACAAGCTGAGAGAAAGAATTAGGGGTGGGGTGGCATTTTAGGTAAAAAATGCCTAAATAAAGTAATAAATATGGAGAATGTTAAATGTTAGAAAAGGAGTTTATAGCTCAGAATATGTAACAGATTTTGTTAGAGACCACAAGCCAAGTCCTGCATTAGATGTATGAGGAAATGGAGGTACAAAGGCTGAATGACCTGCTCAACAGCTAATTTGTGCTAGAACTGAAGTAGTCTACCTTCTATTATCATTTTCATATGCCAAAGTGTTCCCTTCTTTTTAAACTCTAAAATATGCTTGCAATTGCATGTTAGACTAATTTCCAACTGGACTGACAAAAAGATTTAATCTCAGATTTTCACTGTGCGTGATTGGTAGTAGCAAGTGGCTATGTGGACCATGTGTTAAGAAGGATTCTGACACAGCATCTGGCCTTTGACTAAGCAGCAATGAGATCTACACTTGATTATCAATGTCTGTTATGAATGAGGAAGGAGGCAGGTGCAGCACATGTGCTTTGCATTTTCTGTTTAGGTTGTGGAATCCTGGGCAAAACACTGATGGTGCAGTATAAGCTATAGGTACTGAGGATAATTCCAAGGTTCAAGAGAAAACAGTTCAGTCCTTTTTTTTCAGAGAGGAGGAAAGCTTCTTATTTCTATTTCTATTTCCACTTCTTATTTCTTACCCAAATTTTGAGGGACAAAGAAAATGGTAATACTTATACATATTTAATCATCTTTTGATAGTTTGCAAGTTATATCTGTGATTTCAATTGATTCTCTGAAGAGGCCAGTTACGAATGCCAGTATTCCTTTATCATGAATAAGAAAATGAGGTGGGGAGAAATGGAGTGATTTTTTGAGGCTCTCACCTACTTATTCATATCCATTTCCTGTTTATTCATTAAAGTGTGGGTAGCATGGACTTGAGCCTGATCACACATCTTCAAATCCCAGTCCTTCACTAACATACCTATGAACACCAGCTCTTAGGAAAACTACATAATCTTTCTGTATCATGATTCCCTCATGGGAAAAGTGGAGGTGATAACAGTACTGACCACAGGAAGGTGTGAGGGTTCCACTGGCCAGTGGTCTGGCATAGAGTAAGTGCAACAACTGAGTTAGCTTTTATCATTATCTTGTTCACTTCATGTGTTTGTACTCCTCTATTTTGCTCTTTTGCAGATAATTTTTCTTCATTTAAAATAATTTTCAGATTATCAAGATAATATACTTGAGAAAATTGGCAAGATATGGAAAATTGCAGAAGAAAAACATTTGAAACTACTCTTCAGCCTACAACATACACATCCTTATCTAAAATGGAAGGCACATTTGGGTGGACTACAGACTGGTCATCAGTTGTGGTAAGGAGAAGAAATATTTCCAAACTTTGTGTGTGAAGTATGAACTCAGAAGGTGATGTTGGAAATGTCGGATCTTGGTTGATGCTTACATGATTTCCTTTTCCTAGATTACAAGTCAAGAGAATTGTGATGATTTTAATCATCTAAGGCTACTTTTTGATGTGAATTCAGTAACAGTCTTTTGTACTGTACAGCCAATTTAAAATTTCAGTTGATAATTAAGGAAGCCATATTTCTTTTTCTTTAACTGTACCATATTTCAAGGATGATTCTGAATGATTCCTCTGAACTTTGCTAACTTGGTCATTCCATATGCAATCTATTCAACTTGGCTGAACCTGGAGTTTAATTTGTTTATCACTTAAGAAGTGACACCTGCAAAATTATGGCCATTCATGCCAAAAGACTTATCTGTTACCCTTGTAGTAAGTATGTCTGTGTTTTGCAGGTCAGTGTTTCACATGAGAAAACAGCTATTATTTCTGGTTATCATTCATCATCAAATCTAAGACTAAAATATATCACTTGCAGGATTCACCACTATTTCATAAGTCATTAAGAAAATGCTGTTGAATAATTTTAAGAGACGATCAGTGTTAAGATGCATCCTAATTTCAGCGATGTCAAAATATGCAACGTGAGTACCTTATAACCTATGTAATAGGGAATGTCTTCTACACTTTCTGCATAAGTTCTCTGGGGACATTTGATCATTTGAAGCTTGTATAGCTATTTCCTCAGCTTCACACCCTATCGACAGCCTTCAGTCATACATTATTTAAAATGAACTCTTGCATATGGGAGTACATAAGGAACGTTTATCATTAGCCAATTTACAAATTAGAACTACTAGGAATGATCTCTTAGAAGAAGAGCTAAATATGCCCAGTGGCTAAAAATAAAATTGTGTTTTTAAACTTTCTTTTGTGATTCTTAATTATTAGAACAAGATGTATGACACTTTCCCACACTCCTCCCCCACATGACATGAATTGAAAATAAGCATTGTTAAATATACCTAGAGGAATAATTGACCAAGAGTCATTTCTGTCTTGTCCTTGCTACTAAGGAAAAGAGAAAATGAGCTTAACTCTCCCTATCAACTTCAAATCCCCCAAGAGAAGATTTTGTACTGGAGGAATCAGCAGACAAGATAAAACTGCCACTTGCTTCTCTGTAGAGGAGGTTAGGCCTATCCAGAAATTAGTTTGATGTTTATGTGAGTAGAAAGGTGATGCAAAAAAGTATGTATAATTGTTTTCGTTTGTACCTATGCCCTTTGCATTATGACTGTGCATCTAATTTCCATCTTTTGAATCTGGCCTGACTGTGTGATTTACCTTGACCAATACAATGTGACAGAAGGGATGATGAGATAGTACTGAGTAGAGATCTCAAGGTCTTTGCACACTACTACTTGTTGTATTGGTTTCCCTCTCACTGTCATGTGAATAAGTTTGGGTAGCCTGTTGAAGGAAGAAAGGACACATTCCATGTGGAGGAGACATGAGTCATTCCACTTGACCTACCTGAGGCTCCAGGGGTGAGATAAAATTCAGAATCAGCAAAATCTCTTATCTGACTTGCAGCTGACCTTGTGTACATAAGGAATCCCAGCCAAAATCAGAAAAACCACCCAGCTAAGCCCAGCCAACTTGCTAACCCATAGACTTTTGTGTTAAAAAAAAAAAAAAGTTGTTTTAAGACAATTACATTTTGGGATAGTTTATTATGTAGCAGCAGATAACTTAAAGCATGGCTGAAGGGAGTGTAAACTTGACAAAGAAAAGGTAGAGTGTTTCATGGCTGGGAATACGGGCAAATAAAACCTGTAGGGTTCTGTGACTTCCTCTCACACTACTTCCTGTACAGAAGTTCTGATGAGCTGGAAAGAGTGGTTGGAGGTTTTTCCCTAGAAACCCATCTTTAGGAGGAGAAGCATCAAGAGACTGTTAAAGCTGACCTGATGGGCAAGCTGATCAATGCAAAGACCTGACACCTGCAACCTTCTCTATGAATCTACTCTTGGACTACTGGAAATGTTTTGCCCAGACATACTGAGAGGCAGAAATACCTGGGAAGTTTTCTTCCCCAAGAGTTACCAATAGCTAATGACTGTTGCATGTGAAAGTTCCTTTGTCTCAAGGAGGGATAAACTCTGTCATTTCAGGCAAAGGGCAAGACATTACCTTAAATCACCCCTTTCTGTTCTCTTCCTTTCCCCATCCTGTTCTCCCTTTTATTCCCAGTTTCGCTGGAGCATGTCCCTCATAAACAACTTACTCTTGTCTCAGGATAAGCTTCTGGACAACTCAACCTAAGACAGCTTGATTTTGGAAGAATGAGAGAAGCTGGTAAATGAACTAATCTAACTTTGTGTATGACCCTACATAGTAAGCATCGAATGATTTCAGTAAGCCAAATATAACACAATTGTGATATCTTACCTAAGGTGCTTATTACCTGTGAACATGTGTAAGTGGATAGAACAATTTTTCTTTTTGAGTTAGAAAACACTTTTTGCTTCTTATATAAGTTAATTTATTATAATAAATATATATTTAAAACATAGAATATAATTCTTACTTTTTCTTTTAAATTTCTATTTCACACTCTTTTAAGTTGTTCCTTGCATTAGACTTTACTTATTTTTTATGTAAAAAACAGTGGGAAGTACTTCAGGAAAATATTGAATTCATGATGTGAAGAATGAAAATATTGGTAATAACATTAAATCGAAAAACACTATTAATCTCATACAGCTTTAGGTCAAAATATTCAGAGCAGCAATGAATAACATGAAAATTAGACTAAAGAAGAGAAAATTACATTATTTTTCAGGAGCAGAGAAGAGCTCTCACCCAGGAAGATGAGATTGAAGCTGGTTTCTGCAACAAGAATCCCAATTAACTATCTCCATTTAAATATACCCAGAAAACTCTTAAGAACATTACTCTATAAATAAGATATTTAAATTAGAGCTCATGAAAAGTGAGAAGATAATGGTAGTGAGGAGTACATTTAATCACAGCCTCTGTGTCTCTCCCATATCTCCCTTAGTATTTGGTATATCAAGATAGAAAAAAGAAGAAAAAAAAACAAACCAGAGTTCAGGTCAAGATTATATTTTAGATTAAAAGCAATACCTCCTATAAAGGTTAATTTACACCAAGATAAGGCTCAATATTTATAGGGCACCACTGTTGTAAACTGAGTTTCTTACATTATTCCTCTTATCTTAGACAGAGTGGTTGATTTCTGTCTTATTTGCTTTGAGCTGATAATAAATTTCATGTCCCTGTGTTCCACTCTTTACTGAAGAGATGAGGATAAACTCCATTTTATTTAGTGGAAACCTGAAGAATTTACTAAGCAAATATTTCCTGTGTTATTCTTCAAGGAGGTAGATGAAGAATTCAGGTGCATCTGGATCTCCATAGAGTGAATTTGGCCAGATCAAGTGTGAGCATCAGTGCATATCTGTTAGAATACCTCCTTTAGTTCGGAAACGTACTGGTATTTTTCAGGCCTTAACTTAGACTCAGGACTGTGTGAGATTGCAGAGTGGTGTGGAAGTATTTTAAAGTTTACTACTCTATTAGGTGAGCTTCCAGTTTAGGGAGGAACAATAAGTAGATTCCAGATAGTGGCAGATAGTGGTTGCTGGTAGGGATAGTTTGAATATCAAAGGCTAAAAAGGATAGCATACTGCGGAAAGACAAAGGTATCATCTGTGGCCACTTTCACTGATAGTAATGGTCTAGAACAGTGTTTTTGAAACATTTTTATATTGTGGCACACTTTCAACCTATGGTTAAACTTCTCTGTACACTTAAATTATGTCAATCAAAAAAAGTTAAAAAAAGAATATACTTACTTTTAACTTTTTTTGAAAATAATTTAATTAATGATCTTTGAAAATTTTTGTAGCATACCTAAGATCCTCTCACGGCACACTGGTGGAAAATTAAAGACCTAAAGTATTGTATTAAGTTGCACCCAGAGGTGGTATCTGGTATCTTAGATTAAAGGTTGCTTCTTTGACCAGCAAAATGTGCTGTGGACAGGGAGAAGCGGTGACTAGGGTGGGAACCTGGGCTGTAGATGACATTTCATTTGGGCCTTGAAGAATGTGTTGGTTCTAGATGGGAAAGAAGAGCATTCCAAGTGAAGATAATAGTCAGGAGGAAAAAATGGATTTGTAGTTGTATGGCACAGGAGAGGCACCACCTGGAACAGAGCTAAGAGTGAGTTAGTGAATTAGAGAAATGGCTGTAAAGAGAATTTAAATCATGGGGGTTTTTTCCTTTTTTTTTTTTTTTTTTTGAGATAGAGCCTCAAGCTGTCACCCTGGATAGAGTGCTGTGGCATCACAGCTCACAGCAACCTCCACTCATGGGCTCAAGCAATTCTCTTTCCTTAGCCTTCCAAGGAGCTGGGACTACAGGTGTCCACCATAATGCCCAGCCATTTTTTGGTTGTAGTTGTCAGGTCCAGGCTAGATTTGAACCCACCAGCTCTGGTGTATGTGGCTGGTGCCTTAGCTGCTTGAGTTACAGGCACTGAGCCATGTTGTTGTTGTTTTTTAAAGACAGTCTCACTTTGTTGCCCAGGCTAGAGTGCCTTAGTGTCACAGCTCACAGCAATCTACCTCAAACCCCTTGGCTCAAGTGATCCTCTTGCCTCATCCTCCATAGTAGCTGTGACTATAGGCACCGTACACAACACCTGTATGATTTTTCTATTTTTAGTAGAGACAGGGTCTCATTTTTGCTCAGGCTAGTTTCAAATTCCTGAGTTCAAGCAATCCTCCTGCCTCAGCTTCCTGGAATGCCAGGATTACAGGCATGAGTCACCATACCTGGCCTATCATATGGGTTTTGAAACTCAGGAGGAAGAATTTAGATTCAATGTGCTAGAAACTAAAGACTCCTTGAAGACTTTACAAATGGAAAGAGATGGGACCAAAATGTGCATTAAGGAAAGTATGGCATAGGGAAGGTGTGTCTGATGGAGCCATGAAGAAAAGAGAGAAATAGAATGGATTTTGTTGGGGTTCTGATTGGAGAGCAGTGTCTATTGAGACCTGTGGAAACTGGTGACCATCGACTGAAGAAATATAAAGTTAGGAGCAATGTTAAAGAAAGACAAGAGACATAGAGTAGAATTAAAAGTGGGAGCTCAGGGGTCCAGTGCCCCTTTGTGGAATTCCGGCAATAGCCCAGAGTGTTTGTTTCATTCTGATTTTATTGAAGTCTATTTGCCCAGAGGATAAGATGAGGGTGGGAACAAAGATGTCAGGAGTTTCTTGGATTGATCATATCAGCTCCTATTATTATTAGTAACCTTAAGGGTGGCCTTCAGTAATCTGAAATCTGAGCCTTGTGTTGGGAGTGCCTCCTGCTTGAGGTCACACACACAGATTTCTAGGGAGGTGTTAAGCTCTGCTAGTTCTATGTGGAGTTAATCTCTTCTGAGGGATCTGTGGGAGGGAGGCATTTTCCTCCCATCACCACCACAAAGGACTTTCCTCTGTGATAAGGGATGTAAGTTCTCCTGCCCATATATCAGAGCTTGAGCTACTCCCTTGGTATCTGCCCCAGGTAAATGCAAATCTCCACAATGGATACCATGTTTCCCCCAAAGTAAGACACTGTCTTATATTTATTTTTTCTCAAGAAGACACACTAGGGCTTATTTTCAGGGGATGTCTTCCTCTCCGTGCTGAAATGATGCATGGCGTGGCTACATAACACTAGGTCTTATTACGGGGTAGGGCTTATATTTAACAAAGGCATAGAATCCTGTTAAGGCTTATTTTGGGGTAGGTCTTATTTTTGGAGAAATATGGTATCTGCTTTGCCTGTTTAATGGGCAGGAAACACCCTAAAAGATGTATCTTTTCTAGGACTTGCCATAATTTCTTTTATGGTCATTACTCTCCTCAGAGTGCTCATGGACCCAGCAGGGTGTTCGTAAACTGTACCCCTAAACAGGCTAGAATTTCCGAAAAGGCAAGAAGCTTGCTAGCAATGGCTAGCTTAAATGTAAACTAGCTGACTTTCCTTTGTTCCAACTCACTCAGCTTACTTTTTAATTTTCCTCTTTTTCTGGGAGTGTTTTCCTTTGCCAAGAATGGGGTCTTTGGTACCCATTTCCCAGCAGATTTGAGGCATAAAGGACTAGCCTGGAGCAATAAACAGTCTGAGGTGGATTGGCTGAGAGATATTTTGGGTGATAGATGAGCAGAAAGGTGACTTCATGTCTATAGAGAGCGGAGGAGCTGATACAACAGATACTAAAGTAGTATTAAAGAACCTGGGTGTGATGGGGGAGCCAGGAATAAAAGTAGTGTTCTAAATTATGATTTTTTTTCTTTTTCTGGGTAACACATCCTAGTCAAGTCTTCATATCTGAAGAGAAAAAATAAACTACTAAATTTACATCTGGATGTGTTATTACAATAGCTTTCAAGGTGTGGTCTTTAAATCAGCAATAGCAGTATCACCTGTAAGCTCATAAGAAATGCACATTCTCTGGCCCTGCTCCAAACCCAGGGATTAGAAACTCTGGGAGTAGAGTCCAGCAATAAGTTTCAACAAGAGTCCAATGGATTCCAGGCCCACTGAAACTTGAGAACCATTGCGGTAGCAGAGTACTTATAAAACTTTGGTGTTTATCAATTACCTGGAGGTCTTGCTGAGGGCAGAGGTTCTGATTAGGCAGCTCTGGGTTTGTTATGGAAGTGCACAACTCTCAAGCCCCCAAGGGATGCTAATGATTCTTGTTTGGCCTCCACCCTTGGAGAAGTGAAGCTGAAGAGGCTGCTGAACCTTCCTAATAGGTAACTACTGATATGCTAAGTGGCTTCCTTTTCCTGAGAAACAGTGAATGTTTCATCTTTCTTGTTTAGAAGATGCACACATTAAATTTTGACCATTTCCTGGTGATGGTGATGGTGGCAGGAAAGAAAACAGTCTCTGTTCTTAATTCATAATAGGTAGATGTTGGTTCGTGATACTTTAGAAATGGATGTTTACAGGAAATTGAAGAAAAGGACTTCTATAAAAGTAGAAAGTATCAACTGAGATGAGATGGGAATATTTATAATGTTCCTAATTTCTGAGTTTTCTCTCCCAGCTGTGTGGTAGAAGAGAGAGCCAGATGGAGAAAGAAATGGGGTATCTTTGACAAGGGTTAATAAAGGGAGAAATGGGAAGCTATCCTAGGTATTTTCTTGCTTAAGGTCTACAAATGCATAACAAATATGGATATTGATATTCACAGGGCCCAGTGCACTTGACTTTACTTTTAATTCAATTATCCTTTGAACAGCCAGTGAGCAATATGGAGATATTCTTTAATGGGTTAGGAATCAGCCTAGGAGAAATTTTGTGAAATTTCTTTCTCAAATTCAGGAAACTGGTGAGAGAACAGAGTGAGAACTCCAGCTACCTCTGCAAGACTTTTAAGTTCCTGCTCTTCCCACCATGTCACTCTATAGCACAAATGAGTGTCCTGCCATGCCAACCTGAACTATTCTTAATCTACTCTGCTCCTATGAATATTATTATTTGCTTTGCATTCAGTTCTTCTGACTGGAGATACTTTTAATTCCAGTTATCCCTAGGGAGAGAAGAAACCCAAGGAAGATACAAAGCTGGAAATACCAAGAGTGAAAAATTAAAGCTCACTCCAGCTTCAGTTTTCTCAACTGTGTGATAGGAATAATAACATCTCTCAGAGTATGCCTGGGGCATAGGGAAAAAAGTATAAGGCATTGAGTACTCTTATATTTATTGTGGTAATTAATCATTTATTTATTTAAAAGAACTCTGTAGACCGTAAATCAATATGTAAGTATAAGAAATATTATCATATAGAATTAAAGAATAAAGAAAGCATTTGGTGAGTGTAGTGGGTTGAATAGTGGCCTGCAAAAAAAGGTACATCTACTTCTTAATACTTGGAATTTATTAATGTCATCTTATTTGGGACAAGTAATTAGATGTAGATGTAATCTACATGATTGAGATGTTGAGATAACATCATCCTGGATTACCTGGGTGAACTCTAAATCCACTGAGAAGTGTCCTTGTAAGAGACAAATGGAGAAGATAGACACAAAGGAAATGGTCATGTGAAGATGGATCTGAGATTGGAGCAATGTGGCCACAAGCCAAGAGAGCCAAGACTTGCCAGCAGCCATAGAAGCTGGAGAAGATAAGGAGAAATTCTGCCCCAGAGCCTCCAGAGGGAGTGAGCCTCTTGCAACACTTAGATTTTGGACTTCTAGTGTCCAGAACTATGGGAGACTAAGTATCTGTTGTTTTAAGCACCCCTGTCCCTGGTAATTTGTTACAGCAACCACAGGGAACTAATACTGTGAGTGAAAGGAATTAAGCACATTTTGTTTCCTTCCCAAAATATTAGAAGCTGGCACCCATTCAAATCTTCAAAGTCAGCAACATTTGGCCCTGGCATACTGCCATCTCCCTAGGTGCAGTGGTGGTAATGCCAATGTGATTTCTTTTCAACTCTTTCCAGGTCCATATTTTTATTTTTCTTTTCTCTTCTTCTTCTTCTTTTTTTTTTTTTTCAAGATAGAGTCTCACTCTATCACCCTGGGTAGAGTGCCCTGTTTCGTAGTTCACAGCAACCCCAAAGTCCTGGGTTCAAGTGATCCTCTTACCTCAGCCTCTTGAGTAGCTGGGACTATGGGCACCTGCCACAACACCTGGCTAATTTTTCTATTTTTAGTAGAAAATATGGGGTCTTGCTCTTGCTCAGGCTGGTCTCCAACCCCTGAGCTCAGGCAATCTACCAGCCTCAGTTTCCCATAGTGCTAGGATTATGGGCATGAGCCTCTGCACTCAGCCCCTGTCCTTTTTTTCTATCCCTCGCCCCATTTTTTTCTATATTCCTGACTTCTGTTAACTCTCTTCCTCTTCCACCAAAATTACTCAGCCATGTTGCACTCCTTCAAGTAGAAGAAAAGATTTGAACAGGTCAGCAGTAATTCACGCCATGCCCGTGGTTTAGTTGATTCCTTAAAAGCAGAGCCTGAGATGGAAATTGTTGCTCAAGTGATGTATTGAGGGAATGATCTCAGGAGAAGGGACAGGGCAGAGAAAGTAGATAAACAAAAGATGAAGGTTCTGTGAATTCTAACCTGAGCCTGTTCCCATGTAGGGAAGGAGTGACATTAGGGTTTTGTTTTTTAGTAGATTTAATTTTTCAGAGAAAATTTAGATTCCCAGTAAAAGTGAGCCTAAAGTACAGTGTTCCCATATAACACCCCATATACATACAGTCTCTGCCTCCCCACTACCAGCATCCTGCACTGGAGTGGCATGTTTGTTTCAGTGAGGACCCTGAATTGACACATCATTGTCACCCAAGGTCCAGAGTTTACACTGGGGTTCACATTTTGACAAATGTATAATGGCATCTGTCTACCATTAGAATGTCACACAGAATATTTTCTCTGTCCTAATCATCCTTGAAGTTAGCCTGTTCATTCTCCCCTTCCTCCAGTCCCCTGCAACTACTGACCATTTTATAGTTTTTATAGTTTTGCCTTTTCCAGAGTGTCATATGGTTAGAATAATACAGTGTGTGGCCTTTTCAGATTGACTTTTTCCCTTAGTGATATGCATTTAAGGTTCTTCCATGCCTTTTCATGGTTTGATAACTCATTTCTGTTTGGTGCTGAATAATATTCCATGTCTGAGTGTACCCTCGTTATTTATCCATATACCTACTGAACGATATCTTGGTCGTCTTGCAAGTGTTGGCAATTTTATTTTATTTTATATTTATTTATTTTGAGACAGAATCTTACTATGTCACCCTGGGTAGAGTGCTGTGGCATCACAGCTCACAGCAACCTCAAACGTTTGGGTTTAAGCAATTCTCTTGCTTCAGCTCCCAAGTAGCTGCTATTACAGGCACCTGCCCCAACACCCAGCTGTTTTTTGGTTGTAGTTGTCATTGTTGTTTGGCAGGTCTGGGCTGGATTTGAACCTACCAGCTCTAGGTTGTGGCTGGCACCCTAGCAGCTGAGCTACAGGCAATTTTAAAGAAACCTTGTGTAAATATCCGAGTGCAGGATTTTTTTGCACACATAGTTTTCAACTCATTTGGATAAATAGCATGAAGCATGAGTGCTGGATCATATGTTAAGACTATGCTGAGTTTTGTAAGAAACTGCCAGACTGTCTTCCAAAGTGGCTGCACCATCTTGCATTCCCACTGGCAGTGAATTAGAGATAATCGTTCTCCATCCTCACCAGCATGTGATGTTACGGTTTGGATTTTTGCCATTTTACTAGGAGGATAGTGGTATCTTATTTTTTAGTTTGCAGTCTTTTAATGATACATGATGTCGAATATCTTTTCATATGCATAAATCTTTGGTGATATGTCTTTTCAGATCTCCTGCCCATTTTTTCATTGGGTGGTTTATTTTTCTATTGTTGGGTTTTAAGAGTTCTTTGTATATTTTGGATAATTGCCCTTTAGTGGATGTGTCACTTGCAAATATTTTCTCCCCATCTGTGGCTTATCTTTTGATTTTTTTTTTTTTGTTTGCTACACTAGTTCTTTATACCCAGAATTAAGGGGCACTGTGTTGTTATGCTAACTCCTCCAACAGGCAAAGAAAGTAACTTCTAATAGCTCAGAGCCATTCTCTGGAGGATATAGATGTGGGCACAGGAGTCCACACCAAAAGCAGCTGGAGTTTGCTGTTCTGATTTTGAAGAAAAGATCCAAGTGGGGCCTCACAAGCATCTGCTGGCAAAGTGGTTCTGGGATGTCTCTAGGGCAGGGGTCCTCAAACTTTTTAAACACGGGGCCAGTTCACTGTCCCTCAGACCATTGGAGGGCTGGACTGAGGGCCCCGGGATGAGTTGGCTGCTAAGCAGTACAGGCGGTGGCAGCAAAAACACCCGGCGGCAGGCTGCCATGTGGCCCGCGGGCCATAGTTTGAAAACACCTGCTGTAGGGTATGAGAGGCCAATTTTATACCTGAGCCTCACTCCCTATGGCTTATCGAAGCCTGAACCCAGGGCCAGCTCTTTACCTGCTGAGCAATGGCTGTTTCAACAGGCCAAATGGTCACCACCTGGGATGATCAGATTTTGTCTCATACATTTAAGAATGTCAGTTGAGATACATGGCAGGGAAAACCCAATTGGCAACTCAAGGAGAAGGAGTTTGATTCAGAGCATCAGATCTCAGATGACACTTGCCTCACATTAACCGAGGAGCATGAGGTGATTCAATCCCAAATACCCCTTTCCTTCTGGTCCCACCAGGCCCAGTTATTTTGTAACTTGATTTGGAGGAGAGTCATAAAAGCTCTTTTTCTTTATTTTCCTGTAGTTGTTATGATCAATTTTCATGACTTGGATTCACCTGGATGAGTCTCTGCATCTTACAACTAAAGGGAACTGATGGTATAAAATCCAAATAATTGGGGGAAAAAGTACTTGGATACTGTGTGAATGGACGATAGAGGTTAGAAGTCCCAATTGTCCTTTCTAATGCACCCATCCGTTTATTCATTGCACAAATATTAACTGAATGTGTTTATTGTGCTTTTTATTTGTCAGGCACTGTGTCACATGCTTGGGTTTCAACAATTAGTAAATCCAGACACATTAGTTGATCTCAAAGTTGTACATCAGAAAGGATATTTGGTAGAATTTGGATACCAAGTCCGTCTAGGTTACCTGAAGACCCAGCCATTAACCAGTATCTCTAAGTTAAAGTATTAATGTTTTTGTTTAAACAATGGATTATTTTGGGACTTCTAACCTTCATCACACAAATGCATAGGGAGATGATGCATAAGCAAGTATTGTATTTCCAGCAAATGCTGATGGTTAACAGTCTCCAAAGGAGGATGGTACTGCAAATGAGACAGCAATGGAGAGAGAAGAGGATTTGGAGGAAGCCCAAGAAACTCTGATATTGTGGAATTCAAGGGAGTCAGGTGTCAGAAAAAGAGAGTGTTTGAATTCAATGCTGATGAAAAGTCAAATAAAATGACTCCTGAATTATGTTCACTAGATTTAGAGACATGGAAAGATGATTGAGCGATGGGAGAGAAGACAGATTGACTTGGAGAGAGGAGAGTACACGCCAACACGTCAATAGAGAAAATGAATAGAGAAAATCTTTTTGAAAAGTTGTAGTACAAAATGGTTTGGGGTATCGTTTAAATTAATAAGCAAATAATTCTAACTACCTGCCAAATACCGTGTTTTGTGGAGGACTGAATATATAAGGTGGTATCTTTGTCCTCAAAAAAAAATGCAATTTAGTTTTGATCATGAGACAGCTTTGATCCTGATGAAGATAGAGAATGCATTCATGAAGAGATACAAGATAATATTTTCTGAGCCTTTACAGAAAATACATTTCAGGCATGTCATTTTATTTAATACAAATAAGCCTATGGATTAGGTAAACAGCGTATTTGTACTATAAGAGGGATATGGCTTTTAGAAAACCTGGATAAGATGCAAAGAATAACCAGTACCACACAGAAACAAACTTTTACAATGTATTTTCTTTTAACAATGTTCTGTGTAAGTTCTCAAATGGCATTATGCCAACAGAACAGATAAGGAAACTAAGACTTTGAGAATTTAGGTAGTTTGCACAATGGCACTCAGCTGTAAGCTGAGAAATCAGAATCGGAACATTTCGCTCTTTGATTTAAAAATTTCTACTCTTTCTCCTTGTACCATACTGCCTGATAGACGCATGAATAAATATAAGAGTATCTCTCAGACAAACTATATGCATTAGATACCCCTAAGAGGGAAGAGAATTGTGGATGGGGGTGATCAAATATACTTCGCATAGGAACTGAAGTTTGAGCAGAGTCTTAGACAATCAGGATGTAGATCAGGGGACAGCAAAGTATGGCCCTTGGGCCAAATTTCACCCACCCCCTATTTTGGTGTGGTCCATGATTTTTTCATTCTTCCATGTAAAATTTAAAAAAGCTATTAACATTTCAGCAAGGACAGTTGCGTAGTTTTGCCTCTTAGTCCACAAAGCTTAAACTATTTGCTATTTGGTTTTGTGTATGTATACTATGGAGTACAATTCAGCCATAAAAGGAGATGGAGATTTTACATCTTTTGTATTTACCTGGATGGAGTTGAAACACATTCTTAGTAAAGTATCACAAGAATGGAAAAGCAAGTATCCAATGTACTCAATACTAATATGAAGCCAGCAGACCAACTAATACACATCCACACAAGAGAAAAAGTCAGTTCCATTCAAGCTGAGGGAAGGAGGGAAGGCGATTGGTGTGCACCACCTAATGGGCACAATATAAGGGTAGGTGGCACATCTCCTGGGCGCAGGACACAACTACAAGGATTCTACCTAACAAATGCAAACATTCTAACCTAATTGCACCCTCACATTAATCTGAAAACAAAAACAAAAACCAAAAAAACCTTGCTGATCCCTGATTCAGACATACATGTGAGGGGTGCTATGGACAAGGCTCTGATCCCAAGTCTAAAGGGAAAAAACGGACGGAATGTTCCAGGGGAGAGGGAGGGAGCTCACCCCAGAGGGCATTTGAGGCCCACTGTGGTCAGGCTCCAGAATGTCTCTGTTACTGGACAAAGAAGGGTGGCGAATATTTGGCTACCTAAACATGGCCAAATTATCTCCCCAATTGGATTTTGACGCTTTCCGGGTGACCCTGGTATTTCTCTTTCCCGAGAGCCCCAGCGGAGTCTCACACAGGGCGGGTCCGAGACTCGGCTTAATCACTGCTGCCTGATAAACAGCCGCGTCCCGCACAGGCAAGCTGGTCAATCGTGGCAGGGGCTGTCCTTCCCTCTTCCATCATCCTGCGCTGACCGTCGCAGCCTTTCGGAGGGACAAGAGGACGTGCCCTTCAGCTGCAGCAAATGGTGAGAGAACAATTCTCCCGCGAATTCTTGCGTCTGCTGCCTGTCGGATTGCCAGATTGAGAAAAGAGAAGGCCGGCCAGCTTCAGCGCCGGAGCGTGATCTTCCAGCCGGCTCGTACCATTTTAAATAAGGTGGCCAAAGCTACGGTGCAGAGAGGATGTTCAGCCTGTCACAAATTCCGTTCCAAACTCAACTTTGAGCTCGGGGACCCCAGCAGCATAATCAAGGTCATGATTGATGAGGCGTCAGCCACTCTGAGACTCAGCATGGGACACGTCCAGTCACGGAGGACCCGCGTGGTTGTCAGAATGTCACAGCACCTGCTGCTGACTGATACCTGGGAAGTGGCGTGTGTCAGGGAAGGGGATGCGCCCGCACGTGCTGGGAGGAGGGCACTGGGCATCTGCCACCGGGAAAGGCAAAATGGAGCCGTGCAGGAGAAAGCGGGAACGAGGTGGGGGAGGTGGCACGTTCGCGGTGCCAGGAGAGAAAGAACAGGTGCTCGTCCCAGGAAGGCTGCGGCTGCTCCGGAGCCCTGGCAGCCGGCCACGCTGCGGAGCCCTGAGGCTCGCTGGTCTCCTGGCAGCGCAACGACCATGGCGAGGCATCCTGTCCCCTCGCAGCTGCTCCCCGGAAAACGAGAGGGCCTCCGGGAGGCTGAGATAAAGGGACATGCAACACAGTTTTCCGGAGAGGAGAATGCACGTTTCTCCCACAAAAAGATTTTAAGATCCTTGCCCTATTCCCCCCACTCCTGCGGTTTGATTGACTGGCCAGCTAATTTGATTGTTCTTCCTCTCGGCATTTGCAAGGCGTGGATTTTTCTGTGTTCTCTTCCCTGCCAAGTTTGCCTCCTGTGCGGCTTTCTGGGAGGGTACTGGTAACTCCACAGTTCAATTTGAGGAAGGGGGTGGAGGGAGAAAAGACTTTCTCCAAAGCAATCACATAGTCTTTAAAACATTGTTATGGAAATCAAGCTAATGTGTCCCAAATTCATTAAGTGGGTTGGAAGTTTACTCACCCAGGAGGGCCTCAGCGAAACTGGCGAGGCATTTCATCCAGGCTGCAGTCTGACCTTTCCTTCTGTCCCCCAGTTCTGCTGCCCAGCGCTCAGCCCTGGGGAGGTGGCAGCACCCTGGAGGGGGCTATAAAGTCGCAGAAGAAGAGCCATGTGCCTTCTTGGAGTAACATGCCTCTTTCACCTCCTCATAGTCCCAGATCTAATTCCCAAATGGAGCCCAAACCTGATCAGAGATAAAGGTAACTGAGGCCATGGAAACAATATGCCGTGGTTAGAATTTCACAGTAATTTCTCAGGCGGAGGATTTGAGGATCTAAACACAGGGGATGTCAGGACAGGTCAGAACTGTTTCCATCCTCGCTGCCTTCTGGAATTTGGAAGCATGTAAAAATCGGTCCCTTTTTAAAGTGTCCCTTAAAGAACTGATAAAGTATAGCAGTAGGTCTCAAAAGGCACCTGTTTCCTGCCTAGGCTCCTCTGCATGCCAGGGGTGTCCAGGAGAGGAACCTGCTGGTTACAGTGGGTGGTAAACATGCAAGAAAGGAGGTGCCTCTGGAGGCCAGGCCAGCAGCTGAGCCCTCTCATGGCCATTCATGGAAAAGATGCTTTTGTGTCCCTTCCAGTACTGTTATTTTATGAAGGTGTAATTTACATACAATAAAACATGTAGATTTTAAAGCATGCCCATCCCTGAGTGTTGGCAAGAATGTACACCCACGGAAGCTTCCACCCATCAAAAAGCAGAACACCTCCAGCACTTCAACAAGTTCCTTCATCTCCCTCTGCTGAGGGAACCGCTGATCTGCTTTGTGTCATTGCAAATTAGTTAGCAGTTTCTAGAATGTCATAAAAGGGACACCGCACAGTATGCAGTCATTTTGTTCTGGCTTTGTTTGTTCAGAATGATGTTTTTGAAGATCATCCATGTATTAGCATTTATCTGGGGGCACTTTGTTGGTTAGAAGTTTGTTCCATTTTATTGGTGGACAACATTCCATTACACGGCCATACCACAGTCTGTTCACACATTCATCTGTGGACAGATGTTTCCCTTGTTCTTTGGTTTATGGTTCTTATAAATAAATCTGTCATGATTATTCTTAGGTATTTATTCTGATGCACATCTGTTTTCATTTTTCTTGGGTAAATACCTCCAAGGGAAACCGGTAGGTCATAAAATAGGTAAGTAAGTTTAATGCTATTAGGAATTGCCTTCGACATTTCATGCAATTTGGCAAAGCTCCCCCACCCCGGTTTTCATTCTCTACAGCATTATTGGAGAGTTCCGGTTGCTTCCTATCTTGTTCAGTTACAGGACTTGGTGATGGTGCTCTTTAACTGCGTTAGCTGCTGTAGTAGATAAGAGATAGTATCTCAGTGCAGCCAAACTTTCACAAAGCAGTTATTTTCCTAGACACCTTACGCTGAATTCTAGAAGAACCTTAGCTGGGTCAGGAAAGGGCCAGAAAGAAAGTTTATGTTTAGAGTCAGTCTGCATATTCCTATTTTTAAAAGAAAACCTCCAGGGCCGCCTGTGGCTCAGTGGGTAGGGCGCTGGCCTGATATACTGAGGGTGGCGGGTTCAAACCCGGCCCTGGCAGAACTGCAACAACAACAACAACAAATAGCCAGGCATTGTGGCAGGCGCCTGTAGTTCCCGTTACTTGGAAAGCTGAGGCAAGAGAATCGCCTAAGCCCAGAAGTTGGAGGTTGCTGTGAGCAGTGTGATGCCACGCACTCTACCAAGGGCAATAAAGTGAGATTCTGACTCTACCAAAAAAAAAAAAAAAAAGAAAGAAAGAAAACCTCCACGCAGGAATTTGCAAAATTTCTCTCCAAAAGTCTGGTTTCCTTAACAGCTATTTATAAATGTTTACCTTCACATTTTCAGTGACGAAAATGTATATAGTTTAAATGCTTTAAATAGTACTTTCCTGTGTAAAATTTTCATCATAGAGGTTTCCAGTTGCTTTTATGTGGGATGTAGAGAACACTGCCTTTATGTACAGGTCTATGGAAGGCTTTGTGGAGGCAGAGGTGACTTAAGTCAAGTTATTTTGCCTTTGTAATGGACCATAACATCCTTCTTCATACACTGGGAAATAATAGTACTTCCTGGGTGTGCATCTAAAAAGTGTCTGGCACATGGGCAATACCTAACAAAGGCAAAACATTCAAAAAAGCAATTTCAGAAAATATTTACCCTCTTTCATCCTCCTTTTTTCCATCCAACATAACTCTAGGGCTGATTTGATATGGTAAGGCCACCCAGAATAACGTGCTGGGTCTAAGGGTCTGTAGGCAGCTGGCACATGACTTGATATTAGCTCTCTAAAGAAATTCTCTCAGTAGAAATGTATCTCCAGAGAATGAGCCCTGGAGGGATTTGTGAAGCCTTTGACATTACATGCAACCTTGTGTCAAGTTCCTGAAATCATGTACAAATGTGTAGGAATTTTTTTTTTTTCCTAGAACCTGTAACTTAAAGCAGATTTTTCAAGTAAGGTGGGAACACAGGCACTTTTGAAGTCACAGCAAATGAGGGTATGGCCGTTGCAGGGTACAGAATGGACTTTGGGAAAAGGGAGGATTAGGAATGAGTTTCAGCTTGTCACTTACCAAGTAATTGTTTTTAACCAAGTTACTCAACCACTCTAGCTCAGTTTCCACGTCTTTAAAATGGACACAATAATACTTTGCACCACACTGAGAGGAATACAAGAATGATGTAATAGACACCCAGGAACTGGCACCCCAGGATGTGCCAAGCAAATGTTAAATGCCCATCCCTTCCCCTTGTTGTAACCCAGCCCTCTTTCCCCTGCCCACTCCTGTTCCCCATCCCTCACCTGTTCCCCCCACCCTCTCCAGCCCATTTCTCTGTCCTTGAGGTGTCAATTTGTGGCCCCCCATCTTGTTTCTTTTCTATCCTTTTCAGCCCCTTCAGGGCTTGGAGGACAGAGTGGGCCACACTCTTAGAGTCTCTACTGAAATGGCTGTGTATGATGCCATTTCTCTGACATCCCATAGATAGTTAAATCTTGTAAAGTAGAGACAGTGAGGTGGGAAAGCCAGGCGAAAGGAGTAGGTAGGTTTGAAGGGAATTAAAACTTTTTTTACTATGTCTGATTTTTTTTAACAAGAAATGTGATTAGATGACAAAGTAAATGTACTAACAAGTTATTATAAAAATCTACCTAATTA
>CAUYQV010059593.1:0-17611 GCA_963574575.1 Galagoides demidoff
ACTTTTCTGCCTGGAGGAGGTTGTTCCGAGTCTCAGCTGGGTTCCTCCAGGGTAGCAAACTTCCCTGTTGGCAGCTCTCACTCGTGGAGTGAGAGAATAGGTCCTCAGTTTATCGGTGGCCTGTAGGAGACTCGGAGGAGCGGTTGAAAAGGAAACAAAGGAAAAGCACACCTTTCCTGGGGGAGGAGATGGGCGCTATTCCTTTGGGGTGATTTATGTACCTGTGGATTGTCCTCTAGGAGTCTCCGCCTGTCTCGGAAGAGGTGTCCTGCCGGTATCACTCTTCTCTCTCATCTGGGCTCCCAGTTTTCAACTTTGCTGGGGGTTTCTCTGGACTTTATTCTTTCCTCTGAACAGGAGCTTCTGTCGGAGACTGGTGCATGTCGGCCATCTTGACCCCTCCCCCACATTGGGAGTTTTAAGGGAGAAGAGATGAGACATGGTGGAGAAGCTGTAATGCAGACTCTCAGGCTGGGACATTCATCCTCAATCTGGGACTTAGTCAACCTTGAGAGAAATTTCTGAGGAATCCCAGGAATCAGCTCACCCTTTGACTTCCTACCAAGTTTCCTAATGTGAGACCTCCTTACCATCTGTTCTTGTCTTGTCCAGGGGCCCATAGAACATCAAACCCACATCCTTCCCGTGAAAAGGGAGGGGCAGGAAAGGCTGCAGGGAGCTGCTGGGAGCTGGAGCACAAGGGGAAGCAGGTTTCTGCACAGGGAGAGGGTGAATCTACAGCGCTGTGGCTAAGCTGCTGGCACAGAGGTACACGGCTGAGTCCCCAGGTGCCGTGGGCTGGATCTTCAGAGTGGAGAAAGAAGCATTAGGCATCTCAGCAGAGAATCTGTCCTTGGGCATCCCTGAATTATCTACAGGTTCCCTGTTGTTAAAGTAAATGAGAAACTCTGGTCCCTGCATCGTGGTCTGTCTATACCAGTAAACGACAACATGACCTGACATTGGCTCACAGTTCAAAGTCACTGTTTGTCCTATCTCTGTCACCTTGTGCTTAGGTGTCTGGGTGACTCCAGCAACTGTGGGCTCTGTGGAAAGGGACAGAATTAAGAACATAATCAGACTCATATCTAGCAATGTCTAAAACACAGATTCTTTATTTCTGAGGACTCACCTATGCCCAGGAGACAAAGGATGGCACAGCAGAAAAGCCTGGTAGCCATGGCAGGGTGGAGCAGGAGGAGGCGTCACCCACATGAGGCCCTTGTGGGTGTGAACGGAGGGCCTGGAGAGCCCCAGCCTCCTGCCTACCAAAGTGGAAGGGGCCAGACAGTGACATCACGGTCTGTGTCCCTTCTTATAGGACATCGTTCCAAAGATAAGCACTAATCCCCTGCAGAAGACTAACTGAAAATATGTGCGATTACTCTGGGATATGGTTGGCTCATTCAAAGGCTCCAAGTACCCCCATTCGTTGCCACATCTCATAACCCCAGTGCTTGTGGAACCACCAAACATCACAGCTTCCATTCTGCCTTCCTTGATGTATTAAATAGTGACCTGCTGGCTGGATATTTCTCCATGAGGGTGCCAGCAGCATCTCAAATTCTGCACATTAATAAATTACTTTCTAAATCCCAGAACTTTGTTATTTCTCTGATTGGCAGTCTCCAGCTCAGTTAGCGCTTTGCTCCTAGAGGGGTGGGACTGCCACATTCATCACAAAGACAGAAAGTGGAAGCCCTGGGAAGAGACAGGGCTGTGAAGGATTTATTCCTAGTGAAGGCTGGAAACTTGTACCATGTGCTGGGTAATCCCCAGGCCACAGCACCTCCTGAATTTCTGTCTCTCTTCCGTGGGGGAAGAGGTCCCATTTAGCTGCTCCATTGTAAGCTTCAAATCCTGTTAATCTTAAGGCCCTGGTGAGGATTGAGCAACAATAATGAGGGATTCGACTTTCCTTAGAAGCCACAGTGAAGTACTCTCCAGCTAATTCTGGTTTTCCTTTCACTCTTAACAAAGCATTAAAAGATTCTCCATTCATTAAGACCTGATTCTCTCCATAAAGTAAGTCAATCAGTACCTACACATCAACTCTTTCGAGTGGGGAGATGAAAATATAGAAAAGGGTCTGGTTCTAAGAGTATGAATAGTAGTACTATTCCTATGTCTAGAGAGGTCAGGAAACACTAGCTCCATGTCTTTGTGTTGGCCAGGAGATACAGTTCCCTGACTCCCCAAACTGGGGAGTGTGTCAGCTGATAGAGAGAAGCATACCACTGGCTGGTGGGAAGGTGTGACAGAGAAATTTTATAATGGAGGAGATTTGGCAGCATCCACTCCTTTCTGGCCCGGTGTTTATTTGTGTCAGTGTGTATGTGTACGTGTGTGTGGTACTATAATCTCTCTGCAATCAGGGGTCTGGAGGGGTCCATACCATACTGGGAGCTGTATATGGAGAGGGCAGAAGCTAGATAGGGGGCTTAGGAAGGAAGATGGTAGCATGAGCACATGAAAAACACTTTGGATCAAGATACGTATTCCAGGGTGCAGACTTTCTTACCTGTTTGCTGGATTTATCTTCTCTCAGATATGCAAAGTCATAAAACAGAATAACCATGAGCATATAAGAAGATCTGCACATGAGTGGAGGATTTCCCTCCTCGATGCTTTCATTTTTAGTGGGAAAAAAATAAAAATCAGACTTGGGACCACCACAGGCTCTAGTAATTTTTCTAGCGATAGTAATACATCCAAGGGCTGAAGGTCAAGGGCCCCTCTGATTTGCATCTGTGCTGCCCAAACCCTGCTTTACCCCCACCCCCCACCACATCAGTAGGTTGCCATTGCAGTCTACCTTTAACTCATGAAATAAATATTTTTGTGGGTTACTGAGACAAGGTTGGGAGGGTGAAAAGGGCTGAGAATTATGTGTGTTCTTTTACTTCTCCTCTTGCATATTTCCCCACCAACCCCCCTCTACCCCACACACACCTCTTTTAATCTGGACTGCATGGTCCTAATGGTCTGTCAGTGGCCCCTTGGTCTGATGAACATTACAAAGTTGCCAAAAATCCTGTGGTACTATTGGTTTTCACCTATTTGCACGAGATTGGAAGTCTTTGGGTCCTCCCTTCTCTTTTCAGTGCTTTCTCAGGGCTCTACAAGTAGGGTTCCTAATTCAGGGGCCAACTGGGCTTTGCTTTAGTCCCTAGACTGCTCTCGGCAGCTCTGAAAGAATCTCAGTGTCTCCTGGTGGCCAGTGGGCTGAGTCACTAGACATGAGACCCTTGCCCAGACTCACAGTAAACCATGCTGTGTCACACTGAGACAGGCGTAACAGGGAGTTAGAGTTGCTGGTGATCAGGGGTTCAGAAACTACCACTCTTTCTCATCTAGGACTCAAAACACTTGAGAGAGGCATGCTGAAATCAGACAAACTGAAGACAGAAGGCCAGCTTCTGTGCTGATAAGGAGGACTAGCCACCATACTAGCATTCTTCTAAATTAAATACAACCTTCAATTACCTTTTTCTGAGAGGACAAGCTCTCCACTGAATAAAGAGTCTGCTCACTAATTTTACCAGGATTCTGAGGCAGAAGAAGAGAAAATCTCTCCCCTGTAGGTCAGCAAATCCAAAGACAAAGCAGAGGGTTTGACGTAAGCATGCCCAGTTTCTTCTTGCAAAACCACTAAGCAGATAGCTCAGTTTTCTTAGCACATAGAAGAGTAAGGGGAAGGGAGACGGGCCAGAAATGTCTTTTCAGAGAACCACCTCCACACCTCCACACCTCCACACACAGGTATGTGGGAATAAATATTTTTCAGAGAGTCTTAAAATTTATGTTCTCTGAACAACTTGCACTCAGACATCTCCCCTGTGATCAGCAAGAGATGAATAATCTTTTAGGATAATTCTGCTCCCACCCTCCAGAGGGACCTTTTTTGATATCAACTGCTATTACTCCTTAGGATGTACTCTTGACAACCAAGCTAGAAATGAAACTGGTCCCCAGAAGACACAAAGGGTTTCACAAGAGTCATTAAATAACTTCAAGGCCACACTGGCTGAAAAGCTGAGAGTTCATTTGCTTCTCCTTTCCCTCCCCAATCTGCCCTGCTATGGTTCCCAGAGATCCAGTGATAAGCTAAAATTATCAGCATCAATAATGAAATGCCAGTACCCAGATATCTCTCACATTTGAATATGTGCCACTCCCCTTATAAAATTCTCTGTGAGGGCCTAGCGAAGACCCATCTAAGTCATTACTGTTTGCTTTTCATCAACTCACTCTCAGTTTTCAAATCTGCTATGTCCCAGGCCTTGAATATACATAGTATTTATTTATATTATTGTTTTCAATTTTGACAAGAGTGATATACATTTAGTCATTTTATTTTCCTCTGTTATTACCTAATCCTTTAAGAAATATTAAGCTCAGGATCTGACAGTTTAAATGCTTTTTAAAATTTATCCTGTTCCTTCTTAAACACGAGTAGTTTTAGCAATATTTACTATAATTGAATACCCTCTCTAATTTTATTTTTGCCTTATTTTCAAGTTATTAGTCTTTCTAAATTTTATCTTGTAGATTTTTATCTGTGATCTTACCCAGTGGGAGAAGTGTCTGAGTCTTCTAAAATAAGCAATATTAAAACAAATATTACTATCTTTTACTTCCTATGTTGAGCAATTCCACTACAAGGTATTCATGCTTTTGCCTGCTTTCTCTTCAACATGGCCCATCTCGCCTTACACTTTCTTGACAGTTATCCTTTTAAGAATGAGTTAGGTTCCTTTAAGTCTCAGGCTGCACCTGAAGATGACATAATAAGTTGAATATTTTCAGTTGATCTCTCTAAGCATCTCTTTTCAAAACTGTCCAAATTGTATGGATCCATTTATATGTGTAGGTAACTATGAAAGTTTTGAGACAGGCTATGTTATTGTTCATTATTTCACTCCCCAAAAACTCAGTCGACAGCATCTTTCTGACTCACCTGTGTAGGTTTCACTTGCTCGGTTTATGGGTGCTGAGAGGGCTTCATTTGTTTCCGTAAAATGCAGATTTTACATTTCTTTATTTTTGTGTATCTCAAAACTTTTGTAATACACAAAGCTGTGATTCTGAAAGGCATTTATCAGCAGACTCCCAAGCCTTATCTTCCTACATGAAGTCATTCGGTCTGTTCTTTCTGATCTGTCATCTTTCTGTCAGGCTTCTTTGCACTCAGTTACTCTGCCTGCGCTACCACGACTAAAATAAATCTCTCTATTTTATAACATCCCCTTAAGAGCAGTTGAACTTGAATGCATTGCACTTCCCTTAAAAATCTGCCTTCCGTGGACTTGAGACGCTCCTCTTGAGGACTTAAGAAGACTAAGTCTTCTCAGAAGGTTTCACTTTTCCCAAAGAAATTTTCCTTTCCTCTCCAGTTTAATGAATCTATATTTTCAATTTTGTTTATAATGGCTTATAATGGTTAAAGGGAATCCAGTTCCAAATTTCCTGTGTTCAAATTCACCTTTATTGCATTTATTAGCCATGTCACATTGGGAAATCTACACTCATACTCTCTGTTTCAATATCTCCCTCTGTAAAATAGGGTGCGGACTGCTCTTAGCATCTAGTTGGAATGCCCCAGACATAGTAAGGCCCATATAAAAGCTCTCTATTATAAATAATTTTCCTTTGTTCCCATCTGGAGGGTAAGAAAGAAACTTAACTTCAAACTACCGTGGTGCCTCATGCATTTTGTTAGCAAATTCAAATTCCCTGCAAAAAGTCTTCCAAGCACAGATGTTCTTCTAATTATCCTCCAAGCTTTTGCAATAATTATGTTGACTGATTTTGCTTCTTTGTGTACACACGATCTAATTTCATTCTCCTTGACAGTCCTCCTCATTACTTTTTCTTCCACAGAGGGAGCCTGGCCTGTTCTGCTTACCATCTCATACTACAGATTATTGCTGCCTCCGAGCTCACTGTTGCTGATAGCTCACTTTCTTTGACTTCAAGAAGAGTCTTGGAAATGTGAATTCTCCCATAATAAACCATCTGATGAGGCTGTTTCACTGGGCATCTTCTCACTGTCTAGAAGACTCAATATCACACTTAACCCTGGATGTTTTTTACTCTCTTACCAGTGAATGAGGAAGTGTAACCATCCAGGATTTTTAAAAATATCCAGATAAGAGTATCTGTCATGGTGTAACTTGGAATGTCATGGAGAACTCAGAAGCGTGCAGCCGCTTCATCCAAAATACATATTCTGTATCTGAATTGAGGGGTGAAGATAGTGATAGTTCTGTTACTAAACCCAAAGAAATCTGTTGGAGGTTATTAATACTTAATTAGAATAATCTACTGGGCAGATTGGAAGGACATGTCCATTCTATATGTGAAGCAATTATGCCATCATGTTACATATTTGGGAAAAGGACACTGTTGAATTTAGTACTTAGGTGTCTAAGAATGACCAACAGTTGGTGAATCATCTTCAGTAAAAGCCAATGACCACACTGGGAAGTGTCCCACAGACACCAGAAATAGTTCATAAGACCTGACCCTCAAGCAGCAACTGCAGAGACCTGGGTCTCTTCAACTCCTAATATGATATATCTCCAATCACCAGCATTGTAAAAATGTTTGAAGAATTACAATTTCAAGATGGTAAACGGAGTACCTCCTCATATAAGAAATTCAAGAAACAATAAAAAGTACTGAAAACAATAAAAAGTTATCTGTAGAAATCAGAACTGTTAAGAGACTAGAATTTCGAAAGCATATGTGCTCATGTTTACGTGTAAATCAAAATAGAAAATAGAGCAGACAGAGACAACAGATTTAAGCAGTGATCTTCCTAAAAAGCAACAAATTTGGAAACAGCAATGCTCTATGTAATTGTGATTGTGATTAGGACAATTTTTAAAAATCTATATTTGCAACACATGGCATAACAGTCAACACCCCCATAGCAATGCTATAAAACAAGCCTCCTTCAAACTTCATCAGTTTAAAACAACGATTTGTTATTGCTCATTAGTCTATAGGTTAGATGGTCAGTTCTGTGAATCTTGGATAAATACTCTTGAGATTAGTCTTTTGTTGCATATGTGGTTTGCAAATTTTTTATTATTAAATAATAGCTGTGTACATTAATGCAATCATGGGGTACAGTGTGGTGTCTTCATATACAATTTGAAAAATATTTTCTCCTTCAATGTGGCTTTTTCATTCATCCTCTAAACGTGGTCATTCAAAACTATTCCAATAATACGTTTGCTATAGTCTTAAACCTTGAAATGTGACTTACACTATGTGAAGATTAACAATATAAGAGTTGAAAAGTTGTAGACCACGTGAACTGGAGGGGTCAGAGCAACAGAATTGTAAGCGCCACTGTCCCAGAATTAGTGAGATAGAAAGAAGGGAGGCAGTGGTAGAAAGACGTGAGGATTGAAATAGAAATGTCGAAAGGACTTTGTTCTGCCTTCATGGTCTACAATCGTGGAAGTGAGTATAAAAAGAACAAGAGGAAAAACATCTCAGGGAAGAGGAAGGTTGCAAAGCTGGGAAGCCAAACCAATGTATAAATGTCTATGTGGTGATTAGTCATTAAGAGTGATAACTGGATTAGCAGCAGGTGGAAGGCTTCAACATGAAAGGAGTCTAAAGTAAAGAAATAAACGTGACAATGAAGGGTGACATTCTCATAACACCTTTGTGAAGAAGTGGGGCTTTAAAGAAGGGGGAAGGACAATGATCTGGAAGCGGCAGGGAGGAGTCAGGAGAATAAGAAACAGTGAAATCATGTCTGCATAGGCACAGATTATGTCTCTTGTCTACATGCAATAGAAACTGAATTTCATTCTGAACTATTTCCAGCTGGAATTTCAGGACCTCCGAGTGGCAACAAATAGGACAACAGTACATGGGATTTGGCCATAGGCAGAACTCCAATAGCCTGAATTGCCTTGGGCACTCAAAAACACAGGCAATTTTGCATTGCCAGTGATAACTCTGATAGGAGTTGAGAAGCAATCAGAACATAAATATAATGATAGGAATAAAACCCTTCCGAAAGGATGGCAGGTTATATATAAATTTCTGGCATAAACATGAAGAAAAATATAAATATGAGTGTTAAAGATCTATAATCAGAAAGAGGAGAGGGCAACATTAGACTGGCCAGGCCTGTGTGCTTTTACACAGCCCAGCGTGGGTCCACCTTGGTTGTTGTGGAGCAGGCAGCTACAGAAGCCCCAGTCCCACCCTGTGAGGGCACATAGAGCTCCAGCTCACACTGGGCTCCCATTAGCTGGACAGAAACAAATGGACCCCTACATTCCAGGGTGGTGATTTAGACCTAATGTGCTAAACAGCCTACTTTCCCCATATTTGAGATAATCTTTAAGTATAAGGAAAAAATCCCTACATACAGGTTAAATTGAAGTTAGCATTATAAAGGAATGTCCACAATCATAGTAAAGAGCTTTCTTTTACAATTTAGAACACTTGTGGGGAGCAGTGTATTCACAGCTTAGAGTGAGAAGGGACAGGAAAGGACGACAGAGTTGTCCAGAAGACACGGCCATCTTCATGGGTTCCCACCATCCCAATGGGGATGGCAAATGCAGGATGGTGGGGAGACCTACAGAGTGGGTGATTCAGGTTTATCTTACATGTGTGAGTTCTGAGCCCATAGAAAATTTATGAGAAATGTAGAAAGATGTTTCCCACATTATTCCCTATAGAAGATTTTTTGTGTTGATACCTTATCACAGTCTGTCTTTGTCATGCCCCCAAGCCACTTAATTCTTGTGGGGACTGAGGCACAGGAAGAACTTTGCTCAAGACTGCTGGGACCTGGAAGGAGATGGGGAAGCAACAGGTTTCAGCCCAGGGAATAGTTGATTCTGTAGTGCTGTGACTGAGCTGCTGACACGGAGATATACAGCTGAGTCCCGTTGGCTGGGTCTTCAGACTGGAGAATGATCCGTAAGGCATCTCAGCAGAGAATCAATCCTTAGGCATCCCCGTGTCATCCATAATAGATTGGCTATAGAAGTAAGTTGGCAATCCCAGTACCTAAACCAATGTCTGTCTGTACCAGAAAAGAGCATTGTGGCCTGAAATTGGCTCACATGTCAGAGTCACTCCTTGTCCCATCTCTGTTACCTCATGTTCAGTGTCTAGGTGACCCCAGCATCTGTGTATTCTGTAAAAGAAAACAGAACTAGAGGACAAAATAATGAAAAATAAGGATTTATCAATATGGAAGCCCAGCACAAATATGCTAAATATTCTGAGGACTCACTGGCTATCAGGATACGAAGGGCCACACAGCAAAGGGTCCAGGTGCCCATGGCAGAGTAAGAGCAGTTATAAAATATTCCAGACCAGGACCACTATGAGCAAGAGTAGAGAAGAGAATCTTGGGAGATTTTAGCTCTACAAGATGCATCTGTCAGTGACATCACCAAATGAGCCACCACCGCCAACTTGAAAGCCCTTTTCCAAGTGGCTGCTTCTCTGGAGATGAATCAGGGAAGACTAAACTCAACTATAATTGATGTGAAATGCAACTTTTTACATTGGAAAGTCTTCCTGCAGATTTGTTTAATATTATCAATTCATGATGCCTTTTCTATAGTATCTCTTTCCTAAGAGCCTGCCAACTATGTCCGTCTGGACCTCAAACTCTGAGTATTTGAAGATGAACTCAGTGTCTTACTGCAAACAATTCATCTTTAAACTCTCTCAGTGGGGACTCAATATTCCTAGTCACACACACTCAGATAATGCACCAGTTAGTGAGGAGTTGGCCTCGGAGCCCTACAGGAAGAACAAACTTGCCCTTTGCATTGTTAGGGAGACGGGGGCTGAACTGATGCTGTGAGAACCAATTAGATGTGAAAAATCTTTGTGGTGAAAAAAATCTCAGTTTATCCTTGAACTGTATTGAATGTCTAAAGCCTACAAGCGCTGAATCTCTCACATTCTTTATCCACACAGTGAAACAAAGAGGGTAAGAGGATTGGGTTTTTCATGAAAAGAATGTAGATAAAAGCATCTGGACTGGATTTACATCTTATTCTTGCCTTTAGAAAAACTCAGTGTTTTTCATCATTAACATTTGGCCTTTTCCCTATAAAAGCAAACCCACAAACCCACTTCTCAGGTTGGAGGTTATGGGGTTAGGGAGAGCTGAGGGAAGCCTTTATTTCTTGAGTTGGTTAATTTATTTGCTGCTAAGATGGAATGAAGAGTCGAAGTCCATATTTTTGCTGCAGCACAGAGGCATATTGCTGAAACCCTGAAACAAAGAATACATGTTGATTTTTAAAGAACAAATCTTTTGTAGGCTTAGCTTGTATTACCTAAGATTCCTGTTTCCCTTGTGGGCCCTATTATTTTGTAGTCTGGACCCAAACTGTAAAATGTGGTTATTAGTCTGTCTTCAAAAAAATTATCACTTGTTCTTTAACAAGCACGGTTGCAAGTATGGGAGGCAGAATGAGGGCCCTAGAGATGTCCATGTCTAATCCTCAGAAACTAGGGAAGTGTTAAATTATGTGACAAGGAATATACTAATATTCCAAATTATCAGTTTCTAATCAGTTGACTTTAATACAGGGAGAGTAGACTAGATTTTCTAAGTTTCCCCAATTCAGTCAAAAGGGAACTACAATGTGGAAGAGGGAGGAAGAAGAGTCAGAGCGATGCAGTGTGAAGGAGACTCAGGCACTCTTAGGCTTCTCTCCTTTCCCCAACCAGAACATGCAAGACAATCGCCCCACCTCCCTGTGCCCCTATACCTTAAGATCAGAGCTATGTCCACTGTAGGACACCTGCCATTCTAAGTCCCATCCAAAGTTCAGGTTAGTGCAAAGCCCATCTCTATAATAGGAGAAGAGGGTTGATCTCTAATTCTCTTATCCCCAGACATCATTCAGGTCATCCGCAAACCAACTCCCTGACTCTAGCTTCTACCCCAAAGTTTCCTTTAACTGTCCCTTTCCACCAGCCATCTGAGAGAAGGAGCCGTCTGAGCCTCTTCCCTTAGACTCAGGAGGACAACAAAGCCACAGTGCCTCCTAGTGGCCAGTGGGGAGAAGCAGCACAAATGTGCCCCAGGACATAGGAGAATTGTGCTTTGTTTCACTGAGTCTAAGAGATAGGAGACATTATGACTTGTTAGTGTGCAAGGTCAACAAAAAATATTAATGTTGTTACAGCTGGGCTAAGATGGAACCACTTCAGAGATGGATATTGGATCATGCGCTTTTAATTTTGATGAACTACGAGTCTCAATGTAAAACCAAATGGTCTGGTTAACACTGTGCTAAATAAGAATTTAACCCATTCTCTCTCCCCTCCAAATTTCAGGAGGAGAAATTTAGCCAAATCTGTGTGGAAAAGAAAGTTCTTCACTGATGTTAGTACATGTTGAAAAAAGCAGCAAAGAATCTCCTTTTTTTTCTCTGAGTGGCCAGGAAGAAAGTGAGAGATGAAGATAGACTAAACTAAGATGAAGAGACTCAGTGAGATAGCATATCCCCCTTCCATGGAAAAGACTTGGCAAAGAATAGGAGCACTAAAACAGGAGTGTTACTTTAGAGAAGTCCCACCAAATGGAGAATGTTGAACAGTGTTGTCCCAGGAGATTAGGTTTAAATGGAGAAAGATGATAGCCATGTATCTGTTACTGCCCAACTCCAAGCTTTGCTCCCTGGGTATACATATCAAACATAGCACAGATGTGTCATGGCAGGGCAGAAATTACATTCATTCCAAGCCCATTCTATACTAACTAACACATTTAAGTACTTTACTTCCCATCTTGTCACATGGTCCAATGGAACAGCAGAGGTCATACAATAAAAGCAAATAACCTTATATTACAATAATGAAATGCATAAACCAAATACACGTCCCATTGGATTATAAATCTCCCTTAAATTTTTAAAAATTCCTTCAGCTGAAATCAAAATTTAATTATAACATCTCTATTTCATTTAAGTCTCAAACAAATCATAGACTAAGAACTTATCTTTAAAATGCAAAGAAAACTAAAATTCCAAATCAATTCATCACTAACACATTATTAACATATTTCCACAAAAACAGAGGAAAATATTTCCAAACACCCACACACCGTGCTGAGACTTTGTTGCATAAAACATCCAGTGTCAGGGCATAGGCGGAGCTAGAGAGTGGGGAAGTAACTAAGAGCAACATTCCAATCATTGGGACAGTGACAAGTAGGGAGGGGGAGCCTGCTGCTTGTTACTCACATATCATCACCATCTGTATTGCTTAGTTTATTGTACATACTTCGTGACTCCATATTTTTATAGGAGAAAAACTATCACTATCCTTGAGGATAAGCCTATGGCAAGTCACTTTCAGTTTTGGTTTCTTGAGTTGATATGAGCTTCAAATCCCCAAGTTATAATAATTTGCAAACAACACTTGTGGCCCTCAGATTTCAAGAAAGAACCCTTTCCTACCATTATATAAATCATAACCTGTGTCTGCAAACCCACTTCTTTCCCTTGGCTGAGGTGAGGCCTCTGTTTAGGGCTCATGTGAGTTGACTAGAGAGAGGATACCCCACAGTTCTGTGCACAGGAGGCAATGTCTCTGTGATGCTGTGGCTGCCACTGGCACAGAAGTATGTGGCTGAGTCCCCCAGCTCTGCCTGCTGGATCCTGAATGTAGAGTCTGCTCCTATGGGCCTCTCTGCCAAAAATCTATCCTTGAACAGTTGGGACTCATCAATTATGACCTCATTCAGAAATTGAATCAAAAGCTCCAGACCCTTTCCCAGAGTCTGCCGGTACCAGTAAAGAGCATTGTGTCCAGAAACATGACCACACCAAAAGGCCATGGCTTGTCTGTTCTCTGCAATCTTGTATCTGGGAGACTGGAAAACTCTAGCTTCTTTGAGTTCTGTTGGGGGAAAAGACAGAATTTTCAGATAGCAAAAAAAAAAAAGATTGGAATAAACACTGAGAGATCCAGCATGGAGATTCCAATATTCTGAGAACTCACCTCCCTCCATGAGACAAAGGGATGCCCAGATGAGGAGCCAGGTGCCCATGGCAGGTCAGGCAGGATGGGAGGGCCACCAGATCAGGGTCCTTGTGAGCAGGAGCAGAGGAGCAGAAGGGGTGTTCCTGGTCCTGTGAAGCAGTTCCTTTAGTGATATCACTGTCTCTGCAGATGCCCACAGTCTTAGGAACCAAAAGAATAAACCAGGGGGGAAGGCCTGGGTCGCAGTTGGAAGCTAGAACACCTATTGAGGCACTAGGGCTGCTGCACTTTGCTCCTCTCCCCTCATTAGCATTATAATTACTCATTTCCGTTTAGGGAGAACAGGCTACCAAGAGCAGACAACCTGCCTCCCTTATGTTTTAACTCCAAACAAAATCAATTGTATACGTGTTCAGCAGGTACTAAATTGTAATCTTAATGGTAGCTTCCTGATCTTACTTTACTTCTTTTTACCTGTATTGAACTCTTACTGAATGTTTAAGAGTATATAAGATAATCAGTAAAGTTGGGCAGGGTTGTTGTGCCATATTGAGCCTTGACCTCCCTTAATGCCAATCATTCCATCTGCAGTTTCTTTTCTCTGTGTCAAGGAACAGAGGGCTCTGGGGAACACCAACAGATGTCAACTCCAAAGGGGAAATTTTCCATGTGTCCCCATGACCCACACGCTTCTTCGACAGCAACACTGGGAAACTAAAGAAATGCATTCAAAGCCAGAAAGAGGGCATCTTGCTGCTCAGGGAAAAGAAGTCAGACTTATGGAAAATCTCACTGAGGATAATTATGCTGTTACTGTCAATAATTTGAGACAAGCCTATCTGGCAAGACCTGTAATTATCTACTCTATCCTCCCACCTGCCCTTACACCATCCCATACATCGTCTAGGGCACAACTAGAGTGGGTTCGGTGAGGGGCACAGATACATTGCTGGTGTTTTTCTGGTGTCCTATGAAGCAGTGGCTTTTCTGAGTGTCAGGCTGGCTGCTGTTTCTCCTCCATCTGCCCCAACCCCCAATGCAAACCCAAAGATTCTCCCCTCAGTGATTTTGGTACAGTTCAGATTTCACAGCTAAACAGACCTAATTACATCAATGCAGGAAAAAGAGTTCTGTTTAATATTTCACACTCTACCGGCCACTCACAGTATCTACAGACCACAGCTCTAAGTCCCGTGCAAAAGCTTTGGGTTCCATCAGACCCACTGCCTCCTCGTGACCAACAGTTTAGAGTCACTGGGCTCAGGACCTCCATTCATGGTTCAGGGACCCTGGTGTGACTTCACACTATCTGCAGGAGAATCAGGGTTAATACTATACCCTGTTAGGGAGGAAACCAAGGGAATCCTCCCAACTCCATCTGACCCTAGAGGCCCTTCCCATCATGCAAATTCATATTGTCCAGCCACAATTCAAGTCAAACACTATGCTTCTGTTTAAATTCAACTTTCCAAAGTTTGTGAGTTTTGAGCAACTTGTAGAAAATTCAAAATGTCTTGGATCAGATAAAAGTCCTATGTATTTGCCACAAGGCTTCTCGCCATGCATTGCTAGCTAGATTAAGTTTTGTGCTCATATCAGAGATACTGATCTATTTTATCTCCAAACTATAAACTCACTTATATTCCTTTTTAAATTATTGTCCAACCATATTCTGTCTCCTACAGAAAAAAAGGAGACACCATAGAGCTAGAAGATACTTTTTATTGTATGTGAGTTTTATGGTGATTATAGACTATCTCAAAGATTTTGAAAATGAATATGAAAACACCCATTATTAGACTGAAATAATGCAAACACTTTGGGAATCTTAATATTTTTCCTCAAAATTTTATTTTAAAAACTGACATCTAAGGAAAAGTTGAAAGAATAAAACATAATATTAAAATGTACATCTGTGTGTCAATTATGAACATTTTTTCTTTTTCTGTATATTTTACATTCAAAACCTGCAACATTTTATTCTTAATTAGTTATCTCTCCTAAAAAAGGGCCATTCTCTCACATAACCATAAATGGTTTTTACACTCAAAAATTAACATTCCTGGCTTGGCACCTGTAGCTCAAATGGCTAAGGCACCAGCCACATGCAACTAAGGTGGTGGGTTCGAATCCGGCCCGGGCCCACCAAACAACGATGATGACTGCAACCAGAAAATAGCCGGGCATTGTGGCAGGCGCCTGTGGTCCCAGCTACTTGGGAGGCTGAAGCAGGAGACTCGCTTGAGACCAGGAGTTGGAGGTTGCTGTGAGCTGTGATGCCATAGCACTCTACCCAGGGGGATAGCTTGAGGCTCTGTCTCAAAAAAAAAAAAAAAAATTAACATTCCTATAATACTATTTCCTAATATATATGTTTCACATTCAATTTAATCTAGTTGTCCCAGTGTGTTCCTTCGTTTTGATTTTTTTCCCTTCTAGGACATTATGAAAGGTCATAGATTTCCTTTGGTCTCAGATCTCTTTATTTACTTTAAACTAGATATCTCCTTTACTCACTTTATATTTCATGTTTTACATGACCTTGGCTTTTTAAAGAGCCCAAGCCAGCTCACCTATAAAACAACCCACCATCAGAATGGCTACGTTATTACAGGTTAATTATTTTAGCAAATATGTACCATAGATGATGTGTACTTCCCATTGCAAGAACATACGATGTCATTTTTACACATTTTGGTGATGCTCAATTTGAGATGATGGACATCAGATTTCCATTGTGAGGATATTTGTGGGAGATGGACAGGCTGAATTCCTCACAGCCCTTCCAACTCAGACTAAGGTGCCCAGTCAGGGGAATGTCTGGGTGACTATCTCTGCATGGGGAAATCAGCAGTGCAGGCAGATGAGAGAGAGCATCAACTAGTAGCTTAGGCTACAGAAGCTGAGATGTCTGCCTTAGGAGGTGAGACTTGCTTTTCCCCCTTCCTCTCCTGCTTGCACCATTATCTGATCACTTCAGATGCTCCATTACCCTATGTCCCTACTTACCCTTTGCATAACCTACCTGGGGGTTATAATCTCTCCTTTCTCATTTTTAACCTTGACTGCTTACTACTCACTACTGTGTATTCTTGCATGTACACTCTATTATGTACCGAATAAAAAGATTCTGGAAAGGAGGACAGGTGCTGCATGTTCTCATGCTGCCATCAGGCACACGAACCAGGGTATGCCCTTACAGGCTTCCAGTTTTATGCACTAAGTTTAGTATAAGTTCCATTATTGTTCCAGCACCATCTCCCTTGCTGACCACTGTCTTAGGCTGGGGTCCACTAGGAGCCCAACTGATGTCATTTATCTTTTGTATATAATAAGCAATCAGTAGAGTGATAGTTTGAGACAATATATGCATCCTAATCACCAACAACCTTTCCCCTGTTGGTTTTGATATCAACTGATGGTTGATGGTTATGCTAATTATCTAATTAAATTTATTAACTCACATTCTTCTATAATGAAGAGATTCTTACCTACCTTTTTATTGCCATTGTAGCCATTTAGGTTTGAAACACTTGTTATAACCTAGTATCCTCATTCTTCATCTTTAAGGCTTAAATTCCCATGTTTGGCTAGCAGGGAGCCTCTTGAAACTGGTCCTATGGATTTTTTAACATGTCTTCATCATTCTGGCACCTTTCTTCCTTGCAAAAGATGTTTTAGAAACTTCCCTGACCCTGATCTAAATATACCATTTCTACTTCATTTCTTTTATTGGAGAAAAAAAAATTGAAATCAAGTCTAAGGCAATAGATCTGCCCATTGTCACTGGGAATACAACCACAAAGAAATAAATGAATAGTCTGTCAACTTTATATTGGCTCTTAGACCCCTCCATGATTAGGGTTAGGAAATACAGAACATTAAAAATAAGTTTATGTTGAGCAATATCCATACATTTACTCATTTTGTCTCTTCTAAAATACATTAAAAATATTTCAGAATACGCTGGAAAAACTACTAATGAGAAATATCTTAAGTGAAGTTTGACTTCAACCTCATTCAGACTCATCCTAGTAAAACTGCTGAAATCTAAAGACAACTCTACAAAACAATCAGACAAGAAAAGACATTACCCCCAATAAGATACACAAATGATAAACACATGAAAGGATGCTTTACATCTTTAGGTTCTTCATCAATTTTGAGTCATGACACTTAATATAGAGGAAAACCTCCTTGATGTTGACCTTGGCGATGATTTCTTGGCTATCACATAAAATGCTCTGGCTACAAAACAAAAATAAGTAATTGGGGCTACATCAACCTGAAATACTTCTGCATAGCAAAGAAAATGTGAAACAACATGAAAAAGCAAACTGTGGATTGACAAAAACATTCACAAATAATGTATCTGCTGGCTCGGTGCCTGTGGCTCAATCGGCTAAGGCGCCAACCACGTACACCTAAGGTTGAGGGTTCGAATCCCCAGCCCGGGCCCGCCAAACAAACAATGATGGCTGCAACCAAAAAAATGGCCGGGCGTTGTGGCGGGCGCCTGTGGTCCCAGCTACTTGGGAGGCAGAGGCAGGAGACTCGCTTGAGCCCAGGAGTTGGAGGTTGTTGTGAGCTGTGATGCCATGGCACTCTA
>CAUYQV010059594.1:0-12861 GCA_963574575.1 Galagoides demidoff
CAAAAAAAAAAAAAAAAAGATGTTTATTGTGCTTGGCCAAATAATGGCTCTCCAAAAGATAAATACATCCAAATCCCTGGAACCTGTAAATGTTACCTTATATGGCAAAAAAAGACTTTGCAGATGTGATTCAATTAAAGATTTTAAAATGGATTATAGAGGTAGGCCTTAAACACAAACATTCGTATCTTTTTCTTTTTTTTTTTTTTTTTGAGACAGAGTCTCACTGTAGCCCTTGGTAGAGTGCTGTGATGTCACAGCTCACAGCAACCTCAAACTCTTGGGCTTCAGCCATTCTCTTGCCTCAGTCTCCCAAGTAGCTGGGACTACAGGCACCTGCCATAACGGCCGGCTATTTTTTGGTTGTAGTTGTCATTGTTGTTTGGCGGACCCGGGCTGGATTCGAACCCGCCAGCTCTGGTGTATGTGGCTGGTGCCTTAGCTGCTTGAGCTACAGGTGCCACACCAAAGGGCCATATATTTATTTATTTTTTTTTTTTTTTGAGATGGAGCCTCAAGCTATCCACCTGGGGAGAGTGCCATGGCATCACAGCTCATAGCAACCTCCAACTCCTGGGCTCAAGAGAGTCTCCTGCCTCAGCCTCCTAAGCAGCTGGGACCACAGGCGCCCGCCACAATGCCCGGACATTTTTTTTTTTTTTTGGTTGCAGCCATCATTGTTGTTTAGCAGGCCCGGGCTGGGGATTCGAACCCGCCACCTTAGGTGTACGTGGCTGGCGCCTTAGCCGATTGAGCCACAGGCGCCGAGCCCAAAGGGCCATATATTAAAATGTAGTTTCATACTGAAGAAATGGCTTAGAAATATACATAAAATGCATTTATAATTCTTTTTCTTGTAGTCCTACATAGCAATTATCAGTTTAAAAATCTTTATTAAAGAAAAAAATCTTTTGATAGAAATTCTGTTACTTAATAACCTGCGATCTTATCTTTGGAAAGATACTTCTTGGACACAGGGCAAGCTGGGCAGGGAGTGCAGCGCCCAGGCTGGGCCCTGCCACTCACCTTCCGACAGTGACTGTAAATGTAGCCTTCCACATCCACGCTAACGGCACTTGTGCATTCATCCAAAATGGCAAACTGGGGTTTGTGATAAAATAATCTTGCCATCTGAAATATAAAAAGAATTATTCTGTATAAAAGACATGACATGCAGACCTAAAATTAATAAACCACAAATAAAGTTACTTTAAATATGCATTTGCAGTCTTACCAAGCAAAAGTATAAGAATTATCTAAATCAAAAAAAACCTACTTCCCAAAAATAGAAACAATATAAACAAACAAAATTGTTTTTATTGTCATCTTGAACAAAGAGGAAAACATACTTCATGGGAAATATTTACTGTTCAGAGTACAACAAAAACATGAAGACTGGTAAGAGATGGGAATTTCAAAGTACTATTAAAGAAAGTTCACTAAACAAACAAGATTAGAGGGTAAACATTTTAACCCAATTTTTGAATTCAGGCTAAAAGGCTTAGTTAGGTACCAAAAGGTCTTCATGTTAAACATTTTGTTGCTTCAGTAATGGTACCAATTAATATTCCCACCCATTTCTTATTTTACTTGTTTTATACTCTTGTTTCAGTACTGGGTGTATTCATTTATAGTTAAAGCCCCTGCTAATTTTAGAAATAAAATTAACATCAGGATTATCACAGATTATCAGGAATGCTGAACATTTTCGCATTATTTATCTTCCATGGAGTGTTTATTCTAATCCTGTGTCTAACAAATATTCTGATTTGTCATCTGCCCCCAACAAGGACCTGCATCTTATGAGACCAAGGGGACACTTTTCTCTCCTTACTTATTCTCTGCCACAGTCTACTCAGTTGATTACTTCCTTCCTTTTCTTTCCCTTTTTTTTTTTGAGACAGAGTCCACTCTGTCACCCTGGGTAGAATGCCATGGCATAGCTCATAGCTCTAACTCTTAGACGCCAGTGATCTACTTCCTGAGTAGCTGGGACTATACTACCACAAGACCCGGCTAGTTTTCCTATTTTTAGTAGAGATGGGGGTCTTGATCTTGCTCAGGCTGGTCCTGAACTCCTGAAGAGATCCACCTGCCTCGTCCTCCCGGAGTGCTAAGATTTCAGGCATGAGCCACCGCCCCCAGCCACAGTCATCACTTCCTTCTTGAGGAAGTGTAATAGAGAATATAATGAGGTACAGACTTAAGTTTGGTAGTTTTTAAATGATTATCATGAAAAATGAGAGGCACGGTAAAAATAAGAAAATGACTGTGAAGACACACCGTGAGCCCCTCTAAGACAGGAAACCGAGACGGTGTCGTGGCACTGATCCACACATGTATCGCTGTCTGATCTTATTTCAGCTGTGCTATGAAGTCTGGGTAGAGAAATACCAAGGTAAACAATTGCTCTTGGGTTGGAGTTTTGGTTAATATGATGAAACAGCAAGTGGGTAAGGGAGTGGAGAGGAGGGGATCATCTTCATCATCTTTAAGAAACACATCCTGCGTCATCTGCTGTGTGCCAGGCAGGAAAGCAGGCAGAGGCAGGAGGGGAGTGATCCATTTTAAGAAGAGGGAAGAATAAATATTCTAGAGATCTCAGAGAGTATGAAGAAGGGGCACAGATATCAATTTAAGGTAGATTTATAAGAACAGATTTTTTAAAAACAATAAAAATTTTCTAACAGTGGGTATCTAGTAAAGGGGTTTCTTCATACTTTTAAAAATATTCCAACTTTTCTATCATGTACACTTTTTTCATGATTCAAAGTAAGAAAATTCATTACTGAATTGGAAAAGCAAGAATAATGGAGTGGAAAACGTAACTTTTGGTCAGAGAAGTTAAGATATCTCAACCGATGACATTAGCTGGAGCAATCCTGGCAGGGATGGCTGGGCCCAAATGAGTACAGTGGAAATAAGGGAAAGCTAACTGGAGGGACAACGAGAGAGGGTACCCAAAATACCTTCTTCATAGGTAGTGTTTAGTATAATTTTGGTTTGGAATCAGTTTTGTCAGCATAAATATTAGAACACTTCCTTTCAAATACTTCTTTATATTAGGCAAATTTAAGAATTCTAAATAACTTTAGGAGTGGTAGGTACTGAGCCTTGCAACAATGATACAAAGAAACAAAGATTCAATGACAGTGGGGGCAAATGGCAAGGACAGAATAAAGAATAAAATAACAGCATCAGGGTGGATCATCTCTAAGACCTTCAGCTACTTCAGGTAGAATAGCTCCAGTGAGACAAGAGATGTCTGTCAGGAAAAGACACCAAAAGAAATTTTGTAATCCAACTGGGATACCATGTACCCCAGGATCAATGTGTTACAAAGTTTCCCTTAACTTTTAGAAAAATAGATTAGTGGTATATAATTGAATCTGTACCTTTTCCTTTCATAGGTCCTGGCAGTGTATTTAGGAATTTTTCAGAATTCAAAATTTACATGTAACTTAAACATTTTCAAGCACTTTTATTATCACTAATCCATACTGAAACAACTGTACATAAAAAGAAAAAAGATAAAACTTTGGGTCTCTAGTAATCAAAATGCTGGACTCCACGCTCCATTCGGGGGCAACATCTTCAGAGTACACTTACCGCCATTCTTTGCTTTTCTCCACCACTAAGTACATCCATCCAGTCCTGAACGCTGTCCCAGCCTCCTTCACGTTCAAGGATATGACCCAGCTGGACATTGTCTAAGTATTCCTTCAGTACCTTTCGGCAAAATGATTAGAGATGAACGCAAGCTTAATATAAACAAACATTTTCAAATACTTTATTTTTTAAACTGGACACACTAGAATTCCATTGCCAATACCACTTCACAGAAAGAATGTGGCAGAGGGTAGCCCTGAACCTTCCTGTTCCTATCTACACTAACCTTGACAAAACATGCCTAGCAGCTTAAACAGTAACACTGCTGCACGTAACTGAAACCGAATGGATGAAGGCAGTGAGAAAACAAATAACAGTGTCAGGATACAGGTAAACATTCTAGCATTCATACTCAAGCAAGTGGTTCTATCTTACCTCAACTTGGAAAGCTGTAAGTAATGGCTTTGGAAGGCTTTATGAATCAGGGTAACGTTACATGGCATTTAAAATACTGAACTGATTAATGGAGTATTTTCAGTAGATCTAGGACATAAATATTCCCTTACCAGATCAGATATTCCCTTCTTTTTCTGATCTTCTTTTCCGTCTGGATATATCACTTGGTCTCGAAGTGTTCCAAGGGTCATATAAGGTCTCTGATAGTGGCAGAGCAAAAGTCATCAAAAGTCTATTTTTTCTAAATAAATAAAAAGATTTTTAAATCAAAGGTCACAAATTAACCCACACTAGGTCTTACCTGAGGAACATAAAATAACTTTCCTCTCTCAGGTTTAGTTAGACGTCCTCCAAAAAGAGGCCATAACTTTAAAAAGAAAGGGGGAGAAGGGAGGAACAATTATAAAATTCCCACTGTGGAAGAAGATGGGGTGACAAAGTAAGAATGCAAACTGTCGAGGCCAACTTAGACTTACTTCACCCAGAACACGGAAGAGGGAACTCTTTCCACAGCCATTTGGACCACAAATTAGAACATTGGCCCCAGATCGAACCTGAAAGAAAATTAGTCAATGAATTAATTAGATCAAATAAATACATACTCAATGAATATTTCTTTAGCGTCAAATAGCTCTTTGTAATTATAAGCTATTTGTCTATAAATGTGATGCTAGGAAAAGAGTGAAGAGGTATGGTGAAGGAATGTTTTACTTTGATCCCTTTCAATTTTTACTGTTGCATTTTTTTCATCCAAAAATCATTATTAGCGGATACAATCAACTTAAGGTACAAAATGCCAAAGCTTAAGAAAATTTTTAAATGCTTAAAAACAATTTAAATATATGAGAATACACAGGCTCTTTTTGAAAAACCTAATGGTACTATATAGACTGTTCTACAACTTGCTGTTACTATTCAACAATATATCAGACAGTCTTCCGGGTCAGTACATATTCAGATTCTCCGCAGCCGCTTCCACAGTAGGACATAACAATTTAGCTCAACACTTTGCCTACTGTCTACCTATTATTTTATTCCTTTAGGCAATACTCCAAAGAGCTTCTGAGTTAGCAAGTAAACTGAAGCACTAATGAGAATGTTTCTCTGGAGCAGATTCTTAGGAATTAGAAGTGTTGGATCAAAGTATTATGTACATGATAAACATTTGCAAGTGCCACTAAATTATTCTGCAACAACATATATGAGAAAATGTAAAGAGTGGTTAAGTTCTAAGGCTTGTGGTCTTATAAGACCATAATTAGTTCTACAGAGGATCCGAAAATCTGTTATCATTCTAGAGTATAACATCAAACACCAATGTAGCACAAGAGGAAAGAAGACATTACAGAGATACGGGTTACTTTAGTAGCTATGTAACATACCTCTGACAAATTTTTTAAACTGGTAAGCCTTAGGTTCATTCAATAAATGTTATACTTTTTGAATACTCTGTGTCAGGCTCTGTTCTAGGCAGTGCGACTACATTAATAAAAGAATAAAAAAAAAAACAAAAACAAAAAGCCCTGCCCTTACTGGTTACATTCTAGTGAGGAGAAACATACAATAAAGAATACACATAATAGATAAGCAAATTAACAGTTAGAAAATAAATGCCATGAAGAAAAAACAGATCAGGGTCAGGAAACTTGGGGGGGCGGGGGAGAGTTGCATTTTTAAGGTAGTCAGAGTAGACCTCACTGAAAATGACACCTGGGCTCAGCGCCTGTAGCTCATGTGGTTAAGGCGCCAGCCACATACACCAGAGCTGGCAGGTTTGAATCCAGCCCAGGCCTGCCAAACAACGACAACTACAACCAAAAAATAGCCAAGCGTTGTGGTGGGTGCCTGTAGTCCTGGCTACTTGGGATGCTGAGGCAAGAGAATAGCTTAAGCTGAGGAGTTGGAGGTTGCTGTGAGCTGTCATGCCATGGCACTCTACCCAGGGCAACAGCTTGAGGCTCTGTCTCAAAAAAAAAAGGAAAGAAAAAAAATGAAACCTGGGCAAAACTTTTAAAAAGGAAGTAAATTAGGATTTATCTGTAAGAAGACTGAGTGACCCAGGCCCATCTTTACCCACAAAGGCTGGTACAAAAGCCTGAAGCAAAAATGAACCTGTCCCATTCAAAAAACAGACAGGTGACTGATTTGGCTAGAAGAGAATGAGGAATGAAGAATAGTAAGAATAGTAGGAAAAGGAAGCAGGGAGGTGGGATGGGCTAGGGAGTGGCAGGCAATTACTGCAACGTACTATCAGCCACTGCAAGAACTCTGGATTTTACTGCGATGAAATGGAGAACCCTCAGCATTATTCAAAAGAGCCGAAAGGCAGAAGCAACACAGGAGGACAAATGGGTAAGCAAAAGGTGATATATACATACAACTGGAAAAAGGAGAGAAATTCTGATGCACGTCCCAACACAGATGAACCTGGAAAACATTACTGCTAAGTGAGATGAACCAGACTCGAAAGGGCAAATGTATGAGGTACCTGGAATAGTCAAATTCAGAGAGAGAAAGAATCCAGAGGTTCTCTGGGGATGGGGAGAGGAAGGAATTGAGGGGGTGGTATTATTTAACAGGTATAGCATCTTCATTTGAGAAAATGAAAAAACTTCTGGAAATGGACAGTGGTGATGGTTGCATAACATTGTAAATATACTTAATGCCACTGATTTGTACTTAAAAATGGTTAAAGAGGCGAATTTTATGTTACAGTTTTATCACAATTTTTAAAAATCAAAAATGAATTAGTCTAACAGTTGATCTATAATAATATGTGCGTCATTGTTAAAACATGAGCTATTCTAAATCACTTTTCCAGGTGAAAGAACTTTTTCTAAGAAGTTATTTTTAAAAAATCATAAAAATCATTTTGGTAGACTTCTTTCTAAACCATTACATATTTCCTTGTCCTAGAAAATCAAAAGTACTGAATATGCCTGATGAAGCCAGGTTATTATAAATAATATCTGTACTCTAACTATAACAGCAATGCCCTAGGCAAGGCCTGAGGTTCAGGGAGTAGTTAATTAAATGGTTTCCTACTCCTTTTTGCAAGTGTAGGAAATCTGTACTTTCAAGGGAGCCAGGTAAGCAGAAAGTACCTGGAGGTTTACAAGAAACTGAAGGATATTTGTTAACTATATAAAGCCTGTGATAGGGAAAACAGAATGAATGTGAAATAGTCAAGTCTATTTAGAATACCTTAAGTCAGAAAGAAATAGGAGTTCATAACAGTGGGCCAAAAGGACACAAATTAAACAATCAGCTCCCAGGGGAGGAGAAAACAAGAATGACAGGCTAGACACCAGGTCGGAAGAAGGAACATGGTTCCAAGAGAAACCCTGAATGAGTATGGGCATAAATGAGGACCCAAGACTTTCCAAATGAAACCTAAAAGGGGGCAAAATGTTAAAGACCTTTTTAAGACTGTATAAAGTAAAGTTTCAGGAACTGGCCAGAAGTTTTTAAACTTAAACATAAGAGATTTGGACTAAAAGACAAGCAAAGGCTTTGGACCAAAAGGGAAGTGACAGCTTTAGCATGGTAACCTTCTAACAAAATAGCATTGCGGTCTACACTCCTCTGGGTGCCTGCACATAGATCCCAGACCCCTTCCGCCAGGCTTAAGCGGCACCTACGCCTCTACTGTTGGTATATTTTGATTGCACACGAAGACAGAAGTGAGGGCAAGTGGGAGAAAGGGTTAAGGGTTACTGGCTCCTTCCATAGAGAAGTCTTAAGTCCCTTTTTACCTCTGTGTGGTGGGAAGAAAAGGGCGGCTGGCACTCAAGCCTGGGTACCTACTGGCAAGGGGAGCACTCAAGAGCTACGTGAAAAGACACTTCTGTGACACTTGAAGTCATTCAATATTTACCAACTGGATTTATATGTTCTGTACTTCCTCTTGTGTTTCCTGGCTTTAAAATAAACATGACGACGATATGATATGCACTGTTGAATAAGTTCCAAGTACCCCCATGACTAACATTTTCCATTGTTATAGTTCCTTGAGAAGTAAGATGTACTTAACAAATATAAATTACTAAGAGCAGGAAAATTAAAGATTTACCTAAGACTGTAACAATCTAAAACCAAATCCAATAATTATACTCATTTTATAAACTATCAGACAATAGCCCTTCAGTGAAAGCCATTGGGGGGGGGGGGTTTACATCAAACACAAATTACAGAAGGCCATATACATAAGCATGCAGAGAGGAATTCTGGAGCTGTGCTGTCCAATACAGTAGCCACTAGTCACATGCGGCTATGGAATTCAAAATTACATTAATCAAAATGAAATACAATATAAAAAGTCAGTTCCTCAGACGTACTAGTCACGTGTTAAGTGCTCAGTATCTACACGTGGTTATTGGCCTGGACAGCGCAGATACAGAACATTCGCACCACCACAGCAAGTCCAGTGCTGCTCTAGAGGAAAGGTCTCTGATGTGGGAAGGCAGCCTACGTGATGGAAAGATTCCACATCTCAACTATTCATAAAGTCACAACATACACATAACCTAATACTAACCTTCAGATTTGTGAGTCTAACAAATCATACAGAAACCCGGTTTATGTCTGCCTGCCATATCCCACTTCATTAATAGAATACACTGAATCAGCGTCAGTATCCACGTGGCGTGGTCACTATCTGCTGTGCTACTGCACTGCTCTTCCACTATTTTCATCTGTAATAAAAAAAGTCTGCATTTTGTTTTTATAGGTGTAAATCCTCTCGCACAGTCAAAACAATACCAACCAAACCATAAGTTTCTTTTTTTAATCTCAGGAAACTAAAAATATATTTGCATGCATGTTTAAATATTCAGTGTATATGGAGATTTCAATTAACTACATCTTCTACAGCTCTCTAGTTAATGGACTTTACTTGAAAAAAGGTTTTTGATAGTAGTATTTGAAATTTTAAAGTCCTGTCAGTTAAGAAAAAGAGATTTCTAAGTGTTTCAAAGACTTAAATAGTAATTCTACGCATTTAGAGATGAAGTCAAGCCTTAAAATTAAGTGAAATAGTCGGACAACAGTTTTCAGTTCATCTTTTGACGACGATTTAAGCTTTTATGTGATAATTTAAAAACTTACTTCAAAATTAAGGTCTCGGATCAAGACATCTCCATTTGGTGTTGCTAAAGGAACATGATCGAACCTATTGAGGAAATTAATAAAAAGGATACTTTTAATATATATAAAGAACTCATATAATTTAACACCAGAAATACAAACAACTCATTAAAAAATGGGCAAACGACCTAAATAAACACTTCTTAGAAGTGGTCAACAGGCATATGAAAATGGTGTCAACACGTTAGGCAGCTGCCGATCAAAACTACAATGAACACCTCAGCCTGTTAGGGTACCAATCATCGAAGTTTATCACAGATGCAAAGACAACAGATAAGTACTGCCTAAGATGTGGAGAAAAGGGAATGCCTGTACATTGTTGGTGGGAATGTACAGCCATTATTGAAAACAGTTTGGCAGTTCCTCAAAAAACTAGGAATATCATGATCCAGGAATCTCTCTCTGGGTATCTACCCAAAGGAAATAAAATCAGTATCTCAAAGATGTACTCCCATGTTCACTACAGCAGTGAGGAAAACACAATGGGTGTGGGTATGTGTGTATACAGCAACCACTAATGACTTGTGGTTATTTTAAAATTATATTCATCAAAATTAAATACCCCTCAGTTCCTTAGCTGTACTAGTCATATTTTAGGCATTCTATATCCACACGTGGCTATTGTTCTGGACAGCACAGATAAGAGAACATGTCCACTATCACAGAATGTTCTATCGGACAATGCTGTTCTGGAGACATGCTATCTGGAACTGAGAAGACCGCCTACGTGATAGAAACTCATTACACACACACACTCCTCCTAGATTATTATTTAGTCTTTAAAAAGAAGGAATTCTGTTTAATTCATTACACACACACACACACACACACACACTCCTCCTAAATATTATTTAGCCTTTAAAAGAAGGAATTCTGTCTATACGTTTAACAATATAGATGGGGCTGGCGGACATTATGCTAGCAAAATAAGCGAGAGTAGGATGGCAGTTGCTAGGGGATGGGGTGGGGAGGAAAAGGGCTGAAGATGGTCAAAGGGTAGAAAGTTTTGTTGATACAAGATGAACAAGTGCTGGAGATCTAATGTATAGCATAGGGACAGCAGTTAAAAATACCATATTGTATGCTTCAAAAATGCTAACATAGAATGAAATTAAACTCTCATCATACACACACACAGAGTAACTATGCAGAGGTGACAGATAAGTTAATTAGCTGAAATCATCTCACAATGTATATGTGTATCAAAATGTCAAGTTCTACATTTTAAATATATATAAAAAGCTGCTTTAAAAAAGGGAAGGGAAATCTTAAACACTAAGCAGTTGTAAGCTGAAAGAGAAAGGCTACTGTGAAATCTGACAAAGGTTTACAGTACTAAGGAAACTTTTCCTGTACATACTTTATAATGTTATCTGCATTAATGATTTCTCCAGCGCCAGGTATCAAGGGAATGACTTGTACTCCTTCAATACCTTAAACAGAAAATAAGTATTAAAGCATCACATTATATCAGGAAACACTTAAACTGTGATCTCAAACTGTGGTAAACTTCATATTTACCCCTTTCTTGTTGCGAGACCATTGTGCGTTCATATTTGCCATGATTTAAATCCTTTAGTACTTGTGTTAATTCTGTAATCCGAGCAGTAAAGCTAAAATTGTTTAAAAAAGGAAACCATAGTCAAAATTCCAGAATATTATATCTTTTATACAAACTTAAAGTTTAACTAAAGTTCTTAAAATTAGTATAAATCAAATTTATACAATTTAGTATAAATTAAACCTAAAAGAAGTCTCATCAACATTAGGTCTTAATGACAGTACACATGTTTTGTTTCATGGGGAGAAGGGAAGAGGTTTCATAGGATTCAAACACAACAGATACTCCATCAATAAACAAGTCAAAGCAGTTGTTTGCTACTCAACTTTTATGAAGTTTCTTGAGGGTGCTACAAAAGGACTACCACTTGTACATTCCTTAGACCCAAGAACTATGGACCCTGAGTTCTTGCTGGAGAGACCTATAAAACCTTCTATAAAGTGAGCTTTCTATCTGAGGAAGGCATTTATTATATGTATGCCAAATGAATGCTGCCTTCCTGCAAACAGGGAAGAATTTGGACGATTCCCTCTTTCTTACTCTGAAGAGGAAAAAAGATGAAGAGTTCTTTTTCTTTTTGGAGACAGAATCTCAATTTGTCACCCCGGATAGAGTGCAACCACATCGTCGCAGCTCACTGAAACCTCAAATTCTTGGGCTCAAGTGACGCTCCAGCCTCAGCCTCCTGAGTAGCCAAGACTACAGGTGAGCACTATGAAGCCCGGCTAATTTCTCTGTTTTTAGTAGAGACAGGGTCTTGCTCTTGCTCAGGGTGGAAGGGTTCTAAATAGATGGAAATCACTGTGGCAATAGAGAGAAATCAAAACTGATAAGATGCTAGGCAGTAAAAAGAGAAAAGTGTTCTGTATCAAAGAACAAAACCAGATTTTTTCTGTGAATAATAAGCATAAACCTTCTAAAAAAAAAACTCTGGGAGGTGATGGTTTTGTTTACAGTCTGGATTGTTTCATAGGTGCACGGCTTATCCCCATATTCACCCAACTGTATACATTAAAGGTGCACAGCTCTTTATATGTCAGTCATACCTCAATAAAGGGGGTTAAAGAAAGAATGAAAAATGCAAGCAACCCATTAACCAAAGAACCCACCAACCAACCTCTCAAAGGAACAGAAGCACCTTATATGCCTTGAACTATAAAGCCACAGAAAAGTTATCAACAAGTAGGAAAAATGTTAGCTTTCAAGAGAAAGATCCTCATGGGGGTTAAGAACTTCTATCTTGCCATGAAGACCTGAACTGCCACAGGAGGAAAAGGGGGAGAAAAAAGAGAAAGAAATACAAAGATGGACCACAGCCCTAGATCTTAAGTCCCAAATTTCTTCAGGTAACTTAAAAGTGATGGTACTTTTTACATTACCTTGTTCTTTAAACCACACTGTACCCTTTCTACTAAGATTTGAAATACTGAAATATTTAATTCCACTATATGGTCTAAGAATAATTTTACTCCTAGACAATATGACCATATTTACACCTGTATCTATAGTTAACCCTGAGTTAACGTCTCTCATCTTTTTCCATTAAAATCAACTTCATCTCTGCTCATCTGTTTTCCTAGGTTGCTAGTATCTAAACATCTTCAAAAAAAAAAAAAAAGTATGGTGGTGGACAAAAAAGTTTTCAAGTGAGGAAATTCTATTCATTGACTTAATTTTCCATGAATTAAGTAAGAAAAGACTGCCACGATTCAGCATCTCCCGGTTTATCAAATACCAACATCCACAGAGCAAACAGCATGAGAATCCCTAGTTAGCATAAGATATAAAACAGTTAGCTTCAGGAAGTACGAAAGGTTCACGGTCAGAGAAAAATCTTCCTTAATCTTCTATCAAAACCAGATGAGCACAATCAGTAAGAATAACATATTATTGGCTCAGCGCCTGTGGCTCAGTTGGCTAAGGCGCCAGCCATGTACACCTAAGGTGGCGGGTTCGAATCCCCAGCCCGGGCCCGCCAAACAACAATGATGGCTGCAACCAAAAGATGGCCGGGCGTTGTGGCGGGTGCCTGTGGTCCCAGCTACTTGGGAGGCAGAGGCAGGAGACTCGCTTGAGCCCAGGAGTTGGAG
>CAUYQV010059595.1:0-16267 GCA_963574575.1 Galagoides demidoff
AGCCACATACACCTAAGGTGGCGGGTTCAAATCCCCAGCCCAGGCCTGCCAAACAACAATGATGGCTGCAACCAAAAAATGGCCGGGTGTTGTGGTGGGTGCCTGTGGTCCCAGCTACTTGGGAGGCGGAGGCAGGAGACTCGTTTGAGCCCAGGAATTGGAGGTGGCTATGAGCCGTGATGCCATGGCACTCTACCCAGGGGGGTAGCTTGAGGATCCGTCTCAAAAAAAAGAGTATCCACATAGGATCAGAAGAGATTAAACTTTCACTCTTTGGGAGTGATATGATTTTATACCTAGAAAACACAAGGGATTCTACTACACAACTCTTAGAAGTAATCAAGGAATACATTAGTGTCTCAGGTTACAAAATCAACACTCATAAATCAGTAGCCTTTATATATACCAACAACAGTCAAGCTGAAAAAATAGTCAAAAACTCTATTCTGTTCATAGTAGTGCCAAAGAAGATGAAATATTTGGGAGTTTACCTAACAAAGGATATAAAAGATCTCTATAAAGAGAACTACAAAACTCTAAGAAAATAGCTGAAAATGTTAAATGGAAAAACATACCATGCTCATGGCTAGGAAGAATCAACATTTTTAAATGTCCATACTACCCAAAGCAGTATACAATTTTAATGCAATCCCTATTAAATTCCATTGCTTTACTTAAAAGATCTTGAAAAAATACTTTGTTTTATATGGAATCAGAAAAAAACCTTGAATAGCCAAGACATTACTCAAAAATAAAAACAAAGCTGGAGGAATCATGCTACTAGAACTCAGACTATACTATAAACTGATAGTGATCGAAACAGCATGGTACTGGCACAAAAGCAGAGAGTGAGATGTATGGAACTGAATAGAGAACCAAGAGATGAACCCAACTACTTACCATTATATGATCTTTGAAAAGCCAATTTAAAACATCAAGTAGGGAAACATTCCCTATTTAACAAATGGTGCTGGGCAAACTGGCTGATGTACTCCAGAAGACTGAAACTGGATCCACAATTTTCACCACTAACTAAGCTAGCCTCTAAATGGATTAAAGATTTAAACATAAGACATGAAACTATAAAATTATTAGAAGAAAGTGTACGGAAAATACTTGAAGAAATTTGCCTGGGAGAAAATTTTCTGAGGACTCACCAGGAAATTGAAGCAACATCAAAAATATACTACTGGGAACCTGATAAAACTAAAAAGCTTCTGCACAGCAAAGAATACAGTAAGTAAAGAAAGCAGACAGCTCTCAGAATGGGAGATGATATTTGCTGGTTATGTCTCTGACAAAGTTTTAATAGCCAGAATCCACAAAGAACTCAAAAGTACTAGCAAGAAAATAATAAGTGATCCCATCTCAGGGTAGGCAAGGAACTTGAAGAGAAATTTTTCTAAAGAAGATAAATGCATGGCCTACAGATATATGAAAAAATGCTTACCATTCTTAATAATTAGAGAAATGCAAATCAAAACTATTTTGAGATATCATCTAACACCAGTAAGATTAGCCCATATCACAAAATCTGAAAATCAGAGATACTGGCGTGGATGTGGAGAAAAGGGAACACTTCTACACTGCTGGTGAGATTGCAAATTAATATATTCCTTCTGGAAAGACATCTGGAGAATGCTTAGAGAACTAAAAATAGACCTGGTGGGGCAGAGCCAAGATGGCGGACTGCAGCCAGCTTTTTACAGAAGCTCCCCTCCAGAAGGAGGCTGAAAGGACAGAAGTTCAGCAAGTTAGCTGATGGTTTGGAGCAGAGCCAAGAGAGATTGAAGAGTGCACTTCAACCTTCCTGAGGTGAACTGCGACCCCAAAAATACAACCAAAAGGTACAAAACCGACCACCAAGTGGACGGGAGTCCCCTCCCCCACAACAAGGGCTCGCAGTTTACTCTATGTAAACAAACGAGCAGAGTTCAAACTTGCTCCCACTCTAATCCCATGGGAGAAACCCCCTAAAAACTGGACCTCCTACCCTTGTTGGTGTGCCACGCACCCTCCAGCCAGGCATAAAACTGTAAAACTGTATAAAACTGTATATATTGCCCACCTGCAACATTGAACTCCGAGGAGTCCCCACCCACCCATTCCGACATCTGGAGGTTTGTTACCTATGGAATCCAGATTCTAGGGCATCTCCTAGAGAGAAGTGGAGGGGGAAAGGGCTGATGCTGTTCTGTGCTGACTGTGGTACAGCTGTGAGGAGAAGAAAATCATCTCGGGGGACACCAATACAGCAACAGTGGTATCCTGAGCTGCAAACTTATTCCAGTCCAGCCCTGTCTCTCTGGGCAGACAGAGGTCCCGGGCAGCAGCCACAGGCAAAATGCAGATAACTTTCATAAGTAAAGCACCAGCCCTCAGGGTCTAATAAACCCGAGACAAAGGTAGTGGGCAGGCAGAGGCTAGAATTGACACCTGAGTGTAAAATGCTATTTGTCTGCTGCCCAGAGCTGAATGCAACCTCAGACTTGCAGAGAAATCTAGCTGGACAGAAGCCTAATTTAAACAGGCAAGGTCCCCCCCACCCCCCGCACCAAGCTCAGTTTTCTGGCTGATTTACCAGTCATAAACACTGAGAGCAGAGTTCTACTGGAGTGAATGCAGTCACAGACCTAGAAGATTATGAGTGACTGGGTACAAGGTGGGGAAGGAGGTATTAACCTTCCCAGACTAACCCATTTTCTAGGTGGGTCCCTTTGCCCTCACAGAGTGGGGTGGGCCCAAAACTGCTTCCTAGAGTTGCATGCCTCATGGGTGGCAGAGGATATCCCTGCCCCAGGCTCTTGCTCTGGTGAGGCCCAGAACTGCTTGCTAGTGCCACGGGCATCCCATGGGCAGTGGCGGAGGAGTCCTCCATTCCAGGTAGACCCAAAACAGCTTGATAAAGACATGCACACCCCACGGGGGCCAGGGGAGGATTTCCCTGCTCCAGGCACCTAAGCTGGGAGGGCACAGAACTGCTTACTAGAGCCACATGCACCCTGAAGGTGGCAGTGGAGGGGTCTGCCACTCTGGGTGGGCCCAGAACTGTTTGCTAGAGCCATGTATATCCCACAGTCGGAGGCAGAGGAGTTCCCTGCTCCAGGATCCCACGCTGGGAGGGCACAGATTGGCTTGCTAGTGCCGCTAGCATCCAATGGGTGACAGTGAAGGAGTCCTCTGCGCTCCCCCAGCTACTCTGGCGGGGCTAAACTGGGACTGATCTGGTCACTCAAATACCCTGCGCTACCACTGCCATTCCCCACGCCCTGGCTGCTCCTGGGTGCTGAACTAGGACTGATCTAGCTACTACATTTCCCCTGTTCCACCAGTTGCCCCAGAGGGGACTAATTAGGAGTGATCCAGCTACTGCCAATCTCCTGCCCCCTGGTCACCCCGGCAGGCTGAACGAGATCTAATCTGGCCATGCACACTCCCGTGCAGCTTTTGCTGTTTCACTGCACCCCGGCTGCCCCAGCACCCGAGAACTGGGAGAAGACAACAGACATGCTCTGCCTGTGTCTCTGGGCAACCAGAAGAAGCCACCAACTGAATGGTTCTGATAAGGCCTCCCAACAAGGTAAATTCAGCGTGGGGAGGAATCAGTGGAAAAACTCTGACAACTCGAATAACCAGAGAAGATCAACTCCTCCAAGGGAAAATGGGGCAGACACAATTAAAGACCCCATAGACAAGAAAAGGGTGGGATGTCAGAAATCAAGTACAGAATGTGGATAGCAAATAAGATTAACAGAATGGAAGAAAGGAAGGAATTAGGAGTTCAAGAAATTATTCAAAAGATTTCTCAAGAACTCAATGATTTCAAAGATAAAACGACCAAAGATTTTGAAACACTGAGACAAGAGGTTGCAGCCCTTAAGGATCTGAAAGACACTGTGGAATCCCTAATACAGTGGAACAGGTAGAAGAAAGGATCTCTGATTTTGAAGACAAAGCTTTTGAATAAGCCCAGGAGCACAAAGATCAAAAGAAATGGAGAGCAAAAACAGATCTCACTCTCAGAGAGCTCTCAGATAATTCGAAGAAAATGAATACTCACCTTATAAGAATCCCTGAAGGTGATGAAGTTGCTTCCCAAAACACTGAGGCTCTTCTTCATGAAATTATGAAAGAGAACTTTCCAGACATGCCAAGAAATTCTGAAATTCAGATAGCAGATAGTTTCAGAACCCCATCATGACTGAAATCGAACAAGACATCCCCCAAACACATCATAATTAACTTCACCAAAATTAAGATGAAAGAGAAAATTCTGAAAGCAGTTAGACGTAAGATAACCATAATGTACAAGGGGAAGAGTATTAAGATGATGGCAGATCTCTCAGGTGAAACCTTTCAGGCTAGAAGAGGATGGTCATCGACTTTCAATCTCCTAAAACAAAAAATAACTTTCAACCCAGAATCCTGTATCCAGCTAAACTGAGTTTCATCTATGATGGAGAAATTAAATACTTTAATGACATTCACACATTGAAGAAATTTGCTATAACTAAACCAGCTTTCCAGGAAATTCTCAAACCTATCCTCCATAATAACCAGTGCAATCCTCCACCACAAAGTAAACCTACTCAGAAACTTTTGTTCAAATTCCAACTTCCATAATTGCAAAAGGATTAAAAATGTCTACTGGACTTTCGAGCAACTCAATGCCCAAAATATTACCAGGTTTATCAATAATTTCTATCAATGTGAATGGCTTAAATTGTCCCCTAAAGAGACAGAGATTGGCTGATTCGATACAGAAACTCAGACCAGACATCTGTTGTATGCAAGAATCTCATCTTACCTTAAAAGACAAATATAGACTCAGGGTGAAGGGATGGTCATCTATATTCGAGGCCAATGGAAAGTAGAAATAAGCAGGTGTTGGAATATTATTCGCAGATACAATAGGTTTTAAACCAACAAAAGTAACCAATGATAAAGATGGCCACTTTTTATTTGTTAAAGGCAATACTCAATATTTTGAGATTTCAATTATCAGTATCTATGCACCCAACCAGAATGCACCTCAATTTATAAAAGAGACTCTAACTGGCATGAGTAACTTGATCTTTCCCAGCTCCATCATAGTCAGAGATTTCAACACTCTTTGGCAGTGTTGGACAGATCCAGAAAAAGAAGCTGAGCAAAGAAATCTTAGATTTAAATTTAACTATTCAACTTTTGGACCTAACACACATCTACAGAACTTTTCATCCTGACAAAACTGAATACACATTTTTCTCATCAGTCCATGTTACATACTCCAAAATCAATCACATTTTAGGTCATAAGTCTAACCTCTGTAAATTTAAAAGAGTAGAAATTATTCCATGCATCTTCTCAGACCATCATGGAATAAAAGTTGAACTCAGTAACAACAGGAATTTGCAGTCTTGTACAAAAACATGGAATTTAAATAATCTTATGCTGAATGATAGAAGGGTCAGAGATAAGATCAAGAAGGAAATTACCCAATTTTTAGAACAAAATGATAATGAAGATACGAGTTATCAGAACCTCTGTGATACCACAAAGGCAGTCCTAAGAGGTAAATTTATAGAATTAAAGCCTTCCTCAAGAGAACAGAAAGAGAGAAAGTTAACAACGTAATGAGACATCTTAAGCATCTGGAAAAGGAAGAACATTCCAATCCCAAACCCAGCAGAAGAAAATAAATAACTACAATTAGGGCAGAATTAAATGAAATTGAAAATAAAAGGATTATAGAACAGATCAATAAATCCAAATGTCGGTTCTTTTAAAAGGTCAATAAAATAGGTAAACCTTTGGCCAGCCTAACCAAGAAAAAAAGAGTAAAATCTCTAATCTCATCAATCAGAAATGGTAAAGATGAAATAACACCAGACCCTTCAGAAATTAAAAAAAAATCCCTAATGAATATTACATGAAACTTTATTCTCAGAAATATGACAATCTGAAGGAAATTGACCAATACTTGGAAGCATGCTACCTCCCAAGACTCAGCCAGAATGAAGTGAAAATGTTGAACAGACCTAAATCAAGTTCTGAAATAGCATCAACTATGCAAAATCTCTCCAAAAAGAAAAGCCCAGGACCAGATACCTTCACATCAGAATTCCACAAAATATTTAAAGTGGAACTAGTACACGTAACTACTCATCCTTTTCCAAAATATAGAAAAAGATGGAATACTACCCAACACATTCTATGAAGCAAACATCACCTTGATCTCCAAACCAGGAAAAGACCCAACAAGAAAAGAAAACTATAGATCAATATCACTAATGAATATTGATGCAAAAATATTCAACAAGATCCTAACCAACAGAATCCCGCAACACATCAAACAAATCATACACCATGACCAAGTGGGTTTTATCCCAGGATCTCAAGGATAGTTCAACATACGTAAACCTATAAATATAATTCATCACATTAACAAATTAAAAAACAAAGACCATATGATTCTCTCAACTGATGCAGAAAATGCTTTTGATGGCATCCAGCATCCCTTTATGATCAGAACACTTAAGAAAATTGGTATTGAAGGGACATTTCTTAAATTGATAGAGGCCATCTACAGCAAACCTATAGCAAATATTATATTGAATGGAATTAAACTGAAATCATTTCCACTCAGATCAGGAACTAGGCAAGGGTCCCCATTGTCTCCATTGCTCTTTAACATCGTAATGGAAGTTTTAGCCATCACAATTAGGGAAGACAAGGCAATCAAGGGCACCCATATAGGGTCAGGAGAGATTAAAAGTTCACTTTTCACAAATGACATGATAGTATATCTGGAAAACACCAGGGATTCTACTACAAAACTCCTAGAAGTGATCAAGGAATATAGCAGTGTCTCAGGTTACAAAATCAACACTCATAAATCTGTAGCCTTTATACATACCAACAGCAGCCAAGCTGAAAAAGCAGTCAAGGACTCTATTCCATTCACAGTACTGCCAAAGAAGATGAAATATTTAGGAGTTGACTTAACAAAGGATGTGAAAGATCTCTATAAAGAGAACTATGAAACACTAAGGAAAGAAATAGCTGAAAATGTTAACAAAAGGAAAAGCATACCATGCTCATGGCTGGGAAGAACCAACATTTTTAAAATGTCCATACTACCCAAAGCAATATATAATTTTAATGCAATCCCCATTAAAACTCCACTGTCATATTTTAAAGATCTTGAAAAAATAATACTTCATTTTATATGGAATCAGAGAAAACCTCGAATAGCCAAGACATTACTCAGGAATAAAAACAAAGCAGGAGGAATCACGCTACCAGACCTCAGATTATACTATAAATCCATAGTGATCAAAACTACATGGTAATGGCACAAAAATAGAGAGGTAGATGTATGGAACAGAATAGAGAGCTTAGAGATGAATATAGCTACCTACCATTACCTGATCTTTGACAAGCTAATTAAAAACATTGAGGGGGGAAAAGATTCCCTATTTAACAAATGGTGCTGGGCAGACTGGCTGGCAACCTGTAGAACACTGAAACTGGACCGACAGTCTTCAACATTAACTAAGCTGGACTCTCATTGGATTAAAGATTTAAACTTAAGGCATGAAACCATAAAAATACTAGAAGAAAGTGTAGGGAAAACACGTGAAGAAATAGGCCTGGGTGAACATTTTATGAGTAGGACACCCTAGGCAATTGAAGCAACATCAAAAATACACTATTGGGACCTGATCAAACTAAAGAGCTTTTACACAGCCAAGAACACAGTAAGTAAGGCAAGCAGACAGCCCTCAGAATGGGAGATTTTCACAGGTTATGTCTCTGACAACAGTTTAATAACCAGAATCCATAGAGATCTCAAACGTATTAGCAAGAAGAAAATGAGTGATCCCATCTCAGGGTGGGCAAAGGATTTGAAGAGAAATTTCTCTAAAGAAGATCAGTGCACTGCCTACAGATATATGAAAAAATGCTCACCATCCTTAATAATCAGAGAAATGCAAATCAAAACTACTTTGAGATATCATCTAACTCCAGTGAGATTAGCCCATATCACAAAATCCCAAAACCATAGATGCTGGCATGGATGTGGAGAAAAGGGAACACTCCTATACTGCTGGTGGGAATGTAAACAAATACGTCCCTTTTGGAAAGACATCTGGAGAACACCTAGAGAACTAAAAATAGACCTGCCATTTGACCCTGCAATTCCTTTACTAGGTATATTCCCAGAACACCAAAAATCGCATTACAACAAAGATATTTGTATCAGAATGTTCATTGCAGCCCAATTCATAATTGCCAGGTTATGGAAGAAGCCCAAGTACCCATCGATCCATGAATGGATCAAGAAACTATGCAACATGTACACCATGAAATACTATGCAGCCATAAAGAAAATGGAGATTTTACATCCTTCATGTTCTCATGGGTGGAGCTGGAGAATGTTCTTCTTAGCAAAGTATCACAAGAATGGAAGAAAAATTATCCAGTGTACACACCCCTATTATGAAACTAATTTATACCTTTTATATGAAAGCTGTAACCTAATAACAGGCTAAGAATATGTGGAGGGGGGAATAGGTGGAGGGAGGGGGATTGGAGGGATCACTTCTTAGGGTTATCTTACAAGGGTACAAGTGAATCTTTCTAAGAGTAGAATGTGAACATTTTAATATAATAACTAAGAAAATGACATGAAGGCCATGTTAACTAGTTTGATGGAAGTGTTTCAGATTGTGTGTGAAAACCCCACACTGTACCCCAGAAGTGCATTAATGTACATAGTTACTATTCAATTAAAAAAAAATAGACCTGCCATTTGATCCTACAATTCCTCTACTAGGTATATATACAGAAGAACAAAACTCACACTACAACAAAGATATTTGTACCAGAATGCTTATTGTAGCCCTATTCATAATAACTAGGTCATGGAAGAAGCCCAAGTGCCCATCAATCCACAAATGAATCAATAAATTGTGGTATATGTATGCCATGGAATACTATGCAGCCCTAACGAAGGATGGAGACTTTACCTCTTTTATGTTTACATGGATGGAGCCAGAAAATATTCTTGTTAGCAAAGTTATCTCAAGAATGGAAGAAAAAGTATCCAATGTACTGAGCCCTACTATGAAACTAACTTACTGTTTTCATTGGTGAGCTATAACCCAATTATAGCCCAGAATATGGGGAAAGGTGAGAGGAAGGGGAGCGGAGGGTGGATGGGTGGTGGGAGGGTGATTGGTGGGATCACGCCTATGGTTCATCTTATAAAGGTAAATGTGAATCTTTCTAAATGTAGAATAGAAATATTTTAACACGATAATTAAGAAAATGACATGAAGTCTATGATAACCAGTTTGATGAAAATATTTCAAATTGTATATAAAAATAGCACACTGTACCCCATGACTATATTAATGTACATAACTATGATTTAATAAAAATAAATAAAAATAAAATAATTGCCTCAATGTTGGTCCCCTTCAAATCCTATCTGAATAGTTTTGCCAGAAGATAAAACAAATTACTTTCTCATTAATATTGTTTTGTACCAATATATATGGAAGAAATTTTAAAATTTTCTTTTTCCTGATATATAGTTGTTTTTGAGGTACCAAATTCCCTTTCCCTTGTTAAACAAAAGATTTAAAGTTCTTGATTACAGGGTGTTTTGGAACTGGAATGGGAAAGGAAATATCTGGCAGTGGTGGACAGAGAGGTGGAGAAGCATAGGGATTAGTACAGGGGGGCATATCCAATAATTCAAGGGAACTGAAAATAAGATTGAGGATGATCAAGGAGGAAGGATGAGCAGAGGTTATTGGAAGGGAGAGGACATAGAGGAGGAAGTTTGAAGAGATTTCAATTTCCCAAAGAAGCCTGTAGACTTCCAATTTATTCTTAGTAAAATCATGCCAACAAGGAAGTGGATAGCACATGGAAGTGGACTATATAGTCACAGGTCTAAGAAGGGATCTAAGAAGAGTAATTTAAATTGATTGAAAAGTTCCCGTGGGAGAATCAAGATCAATAGAGAGAACAAAAGATGTCACAAGAAGCAAGGAAAAAAAATTTGAAATAATTTTTAAAAATAAAAATTTTATTTTTAAATAAAAAAAAAAATCAGTGAGTAACTCTCCATCCAAAACAAGATGCCTGGAAGGACTTCCAGCCTAGGAAGTATCTCTCAAACAAAATAGCCTGAAACTCTGATTCAGCTTCAGACAATATACTCAGGATCATAGGAATCAAAAATTGACTCACCAGCTCTTATAAATTAATGGAAGAATTATGGCAAAGACACTGTCTTTGGCCAAACTTTAGACAGGCCCCTCTTAGCCATATTTTTGACTAGGCTTCGTCCTTGATCCTTGTTTTTAGCTTATTTGTATAGTTTTAATAAGGCTCCTGCTAAGTTAGTTTAGAGATAATCCCTCACCCTTGGTATTTAGTTACCGTCAAATCTGATGTAATTCCTCATCCTTCACCCTTAACGGCTATCTGCCGTCAGAAAGAATCCTGTTGACTTGGTTTAGCAAGAATTCCCTCTACCTGCTAGGTCTCCTCTTAGTAATGTTCCATCCACTTGTGGGCCATACATACTGTTTCTATAATATTTGTTCTACTCTGTGTCGATATCATGAAAACAACCATAGATAATACCTAAACATGTAAGTGTGACTGTGCTGCAATAAAACTTTATTTTAAAAAAGAGTGATTTGTCTAGAACTTTACTTAACTCAAAAGAAATTGGAGAAGGCTTAAACACTTCTTTTTCTGAAAGTAAAGGTAACAAACTTTGAAATACTAGATATTCTCAACTAGAAGAGTTAAAAATTGTGTTAAATATGTCCAATATCATATATATATATATGTATATTCCTATACTTTAAACAAAATATAGGATGATAAAATTCTATATTAAACAGGCACGAACTTCCAAAACTCAATTAATAAGATTTCTTTTTTGTTGTTGCTCAATTTACAGAAAATGAAATAAATTATTATTCTCAAGGATGTGTATCTGTGTGTGTGCATGTGTGTGCATGTGTATGTGTATTCTGGATATTAAGTCTGATTTCTTTTTCCTATAGTTTCATATATAATCCTAGGGAATCAAGGAATGACAACTATTAGGAATGCCCTAATATATGACCTGAAGTATCATATTAATAATTATTGTGCTTAGGAAGAAAGTGACTTTGGAAATATTGGTTGTTGATTAAAATTTTGTTCCTTTCTATTATAAAAGTAATGTATATTAGTTATTCTAAAATTTAAAAATAAAGAATTATAGAGGAATTAAAAACATATACTCATAGTCATCCTACCATAGTCACTATTAATATATAATTTACTTCCATTGTATTGACTTCCACTCTTTTAAGTACTTAATGGTTTTTTGCATAACTATGATTTTAACTTACCTTGTTTTCAATTTTCTTAAGTTAATATTAACTTTTTTTCAGCATTACTCTATGATATTATATCAAATATGCATACCAAAATTTACTTCAAAATTGTCCTATCATATATTTAGGTGTGTTGTTTTCTGTTTCTTATAGTGATTAACAATGTATAATTATTTAGACTTCTTTTCTGTCCATCATTAGAAGCGATTTGAAAACACTTCAGAATAAACATGAAATGCACAGAGAAATCATAGAAAATTGGTGATAAAATTTAGAGTCAAGACAGAAAAAATAGACTCAGCGCCGTGGCTCAATCGGCTAAGGCGCCAGCCACGTACACCTAAGGTGGCGGGTTCAAATCCCCAGCCCGGGCCCACCAAACAACAATGATGTCTGCAACCAAAAAATGGCCGGGCATTGTGGTGGGTGCCTGTGGTCCCAGCTACTTGGGAGGAGGAGGCAGGAATCTCGTTTGAGCCCAGGAATTGGAGGTTGCTATGAGCTGTGATGCCATGGCACTGTACCCAGGGGGATAGCTTGAGGCTCCGTCTCAAAAAAAAAAAAAAAGAGAGAGAGAGAAAAAAAATATTTTACTGTTGAACTATTAACTTTAAAATATTAGGAATCTTGAATATATTCTCCTGAGTAAAACGTCTGAAGACTGGAGGAAAAAGTATCCAATGTACTCAGTACTTCTATGAAACCTACTTATATTTACTCACACTTTCTTGTGAAAGATAAAACACAACTATAACCCAGGATGAAGAGAGAGAAAAGAGAGAAATGGAGTAGGAAAGGAGGGGTGGGGGAGGTATGGCAGAGGGAGGGTAAAAGGAGGGACCACACCTATGGAGCATATGACAAGGGTACAACTCAAATCTGTGAAGTGTAGAACATAGATGTTTTGGCACAATAATCAAGTGAATGAGGTGAAAACTATGTTGATTAATTTAATGTAACCATGTCAGACTATATAAAAAAATCAAAATCAGCACATTGTACCCCACATATGCATGAATGTATTTATGATCTATGTGTATTTGACTTAACAAATAAAAATAAATAAATAAAAATAAAAAATATATTAAGAATCAAATTCTATTGCCAGGCTTGTAGATGCACATATTCTTTCTCACATTAAAATCACTTGTGGGCTCAGTGCCTTTAGCTCAACAACTATGGCATCAGCCACGTACATTGGAGCTAGTGGGTTCAAACCCAGCCAGGGCCAACTACAACCAAAAAATAGCCAGGTGTTGTGGTGGGCTCCTGTAGTACCAGCTATTTGGGAGGCTGAGGCTAGAGAATTGCTTAAGTCCAAGAGTTTGAGGTTTCTATGAGCTCAGATGCTATTGCACTCTACCAAGGGTGACATACTAAGACTCTGTCTCAAAAAAAAAAATCACTTATTCTGGGAAAATAGTACTATGCTTTAGTCATTTTGAGAAGAACATTTCTAAAAACTAAAAAAATAATAATTTAAAAAGTCTAACTATGATAGTTGCTAACACATTTCTTCCTTGAAATATTTTCAGAATGCTGTCTCTGGCCTATATCAAAATACTTTCCTACCTATTATAACTTCACTAACTTAAGCATTTGACAGCCATCATCTGCAGAGACTTCTAAGATAATTCACTACCCATCTATTTATTTATGGTCTACTTGGTTACCCAGAGGATCTTTAAATAGGCAGTTTACCCAGACTTATGCAGCTGTCTAAACAAAACACTATGTGTGCTATACAAACATAAGGAAACTAAACATCTTTGACTCAGTAATTTTATTCTAATTCAGTAGCAGAAAAGTGCACACACAAAAAGAAAGAATGGAAGACTGTTAGACCATAGAAGATGGACTGCATTAGATCAACTAAAAAATTGCAAAGACGTGCATAAATTACCTTTTGTGAGAAAAAAAAACTATTAAGTTAAACAGAAATTGAGCAGGGATATTCAATCTGGTCACTCTGGGTTTAATCAACTCTAATACTAAGCTTCCTAGAGAGTGAGGGTAACAAAAATAGCTCATTATGATTAATAATACATACAGCACAGTAGAATAATACACTTGGGTTCCTGGTTAACCATTTTGAGAGAGAATCTGAGTAGGTTGACTTTTTTGCTATCTGGTGCTATATTCTCATTGATCCATCTTGTGGAATAATGTGCTACCTCATGATGATCACCTCAGATAATAATGAAAATTAAGTATTGACCAAGTAGCAGGATTTGTTTCATTTTACACACATGACATAAGGACATAAGCCTACAGAGAAGGCCTTCTTTTATCTGGCTGTTCATTGCCTGTTGACTCCATGTCATAATGCTCTCCCCTTTGCTCATTTTATTTCATCTCCTTAGGTTGTTTTGTTCTCTAAAATATGAAGCTCACACAGGTCTCAGATTTTTGATATGTGCTTTTCCAATGCCTGGGATACATTTCCACCAGATCTTCCACAGGAGGCTACAACTCCCTAACTTCCACTGCTATTTGAGTAAGTTTTGTACTGTTGACCATTCCTTGACAAGTCTCTCTTTTTTCTCTTACTCATTTTATGTTTTCTAGTGCTTATTACAACTTGGATTGTAATAAGAGCTGTGGAACAAAGCACACCATTTAATTGAAGTAGTTTACCAACTAAAGGAGTTGCTTATGCTGAGGTTATTTATGTGAAACTATTGACCAACAAGCCCTCTGATACATATTTTCTCCTTGACCAAACTTTAACCAGGCTCCCCTAATATCTTTTCTCACAAGCCCTCAACCTTTCCCTATAAAGATTTTAACAAGCATTAATGCATTACATTTTCAAATAGCACAAAGTCACATCCCTAGTATTACCCTAGCCTCCCCTTAAAGAGTCTATTTGAGAAAACTCAAGAATGCCAGAGGAGTTTGCTGTTTATTTATCTATCTATCTATCTACCTACCTATATACCTACCTATCTATCTATCATCTGTCTGGCTAATGCCTAAATATAGTGTCTCATATCTCTCAGTCTTTGTAGAAGGGTAAGAAACTAACTTCCCAAAGAAGTTAGAAAAGTTAGAAGTTAGAAAACTCAGATAAATTTCACATTTTTTTTCTCTAACACTACAGAGTGCACACTCTCCTCCTTTATTTCTTCATTCCTTTAAAATATATTGCCAATAACCTCTGTAAAGCTGAAGTTTATCTAAGTTTATGATAGATAGTTTTACTTATTGCAGTGATATATTTCTGATTAAAATCTGTCCTTGCCATTTAACAAGTGTACAGCTTTTTGCGAAAATGCTCAGTCACTTCAGTGCAAAGCAAAGTTGAGTTTGTTCAATGTTGAATTCTTTTTCTATTGAAATAATATACATGAAAATATGTGTGCAATTTAGTATTGTATGAAATTTAATATTTTAAATTACATATGAACTTTATGGACAGCCTATACTTCTGATTGAAATATATCTGTAATACTTTAGTGTTCATCTAGTGTATATCTATAATACTTTAGTGTTTATCTTTGACACCTTTTAAAGACTAAAGGCTGTGTGTTTAAGAAAACTTTTTTCTACTGCTGCTGGCAAAGTTAAATTATAAAAGAGCACCAGCATTCATATTAGTGTTTTCTCTCTTTTTTTTTTTTAATTGAGACAGTGTCTCACTTTTTTACCCTCAGTAGAGTGGGGTGACATCATAGCCCACAGCAACCTCAAACTCCTGGGCTCAAGAGATCCTCTTCCCTCAGCTTCCCTAATAGGTAGGACTACAGGTGCCCACCACAACACCCAGCTATTTTTCTGTTTGTTTGTTTAGCAGGTCCGGGCCAGGTTCAAACCCACCAGCCCTAGAACACGTGGCCGATGTCCTAACCACTGAGCTATGGGAGCCCCCATATTAGTGTCTCTTTTGTTTTTGGTTTTATTTACTTATTTATTTATTTTTTGAGACAGAACCTCAAGCTGTCGACGTGGGTAGAGTTCTTTGGCATCCCATTTCACAGCAACCTCTAACTCCTAGGCTCTAGCAATCCTCCTGCCTCAGCCTCCCAAGTAGCTGGGACTAAAGGTGCCCACTACAATGCCTGGCTATTTTTTGGCTGCAGCCATCACTGTTGTTTGGCAGCCTGGGCAGGATTTGAACCCACCAGCTCAGGTGTATGTGGCTGGTGCCTTAGCTGCTTGAGTCAAAGGTGCGAAGCCCATATTAGTGTTTTCATTGTAAATTTTCTATGTTTTTATGCCATAGTGAAAGAACTGAATTTTCAAATAAATGATCTTGTCTTAATTTAACATCACATCACATTAAATCATTGCCTTCTAGCTGGGCATGATAGCTCATGCCTCTAATCCCCACAATTCAGAGGCCAAGGAGGGTGGATTGCCTGAGCTCACAGGTTCAGACCAGTCTGTGCCAGACCCTCCATCATAAATGAAACTCAGTTAGCTGGATACAGGATCCTGGGTTGAAAGTTATTTTGTTCTAGGAGATTAAAAGTTGATGACCACCCTCTTCTAGTCTGAAAGGTTTCAGCAGAGAGATATGCAGTCATTCTAATAATCTTCCCTTTATAGGTTATAGTTTTCTTAAGTCTAGCTGCTTGTAGAATTTTCTCTTTCATATTAACTTTAGAGAAATTAATTATGATGTGCATGGACAATGTCTTATGTGGGTTGAGTCACGCCGGGTTTCTGAAACTGTCTCTTGTCTGAATTTCAGAATCTCTTGGCATGTCTGGAACATTCTCTTTCATAATTTCGTGAAGAAGAGCCTCTGTGTTTTGTGAAGCAAGTTTGTCGCCTTCAGAGATTTCTATAAGGCAAATATTAGTTTTGTTTGAATTATCCCAGAGCTCTCTGAGAGAATGATCCATTTTTGCTCTCCATTTCTCTTC
>CAUYQV010059598.1:0-21274 GCA_963574575.1 Galagoides demidoff
CTACTTGGGAGGCTGAGGCAGGAGACTCGCTTGAGCCCAGGAGTTGGAGGTTGCTATGAGCTGTGATGTCATGGCACTCTACCCAGGGGGATAGCTTGAGGCTCCGTCTCAAAAAAAAATAAAAAATAAAAAATAAATAAAAACATGACTGCCAGCCTCAGCATGAGCTTCAATGTACTATAGTGTAAAACTGCAAGCTCTGGGCGCAGGCGTGATGGCTCACACCTGTAATCCTAGCACTCTGGGTGGCTGAGGTGGGTGGATTGCTTGAGGTCATGAGTTTTAGACTAGCCTGAGCAAAAGCAAGACCCCTATCTCTACTAAAAATAGAAAAACTGAGGCAAGAGGATCTCTTGAACCCTAGTTGGAAGTTGCTGTGAGCTATGAGGCCATGGCAACAGCTTGAGACTCTGTCTTAAAAAAACAAAAACACAACTGTGAGCTCTCTTTCAAATACTGATTGTATGAGTAAAATTTATAAAAAGATATTGTAAAATATTATTGGCATAAACCATTAGCTTTAGCGTTTATTAAGGGTATTAATAAGATCTCTAGAAAAACATGTTGAATAATATTTTCTGGAGATATATTTTGGTAGATAAACTGCATTTGGCAATTACTATCCTTTGAGACCTCTGGTATTTTCCTGCTCTTAAACATGGTAGGTATCATTTACAACTTACCGGGGAGATTAACAAAAGTTCTAATTTACCATCTTAGATTATATTCTTTTATAAGGCCCAAAGTAAAGGGAGAATAGTACCTTTCATGATGTCCTAAGTCCAAAAGAAATTCATCTGCATGTCTTTGGAGTTCATTTCCTTCTAAGTTCTTTAATTTCTTTAGTTCACTTTGTAGGAAAAACCAGAGCTCTTTAGCTCCATTTTCTATCCTCCTCCTTAGGATTTCATGATCCTTCCCCAAACCTGCAGTCAAAGAATACAGAATAGAATTATTTCCAACATTTTGATAAAGGGAAAGTTTTCAATTATTTGTGCTAAAGCCAATATGCTGAGGGGGAAAAAAACACTGTATGATCACCTACCACTTCTGGTTTGTTTCTTGTAATTTTCAATCTGTTCTTTGGCCTTAACAAGTTGCTCTTCTAAAACACGTACTCTTCCTATAGCTGGTCCCTGATCAATGGGGCCTTCTGGTATCCTGTAGTTCAGGGAAGAAAATGTAAACACTTAACTTTTAAATTATGCAACAAAATACAAGCTTACTTTGCTAAAAACATACGTATTTGATAACTCTGCAAGTCATTGAGCCATATAACAAGAAGTACTAAGTAAAATTTTCTCCTCAGAGGTATGGATTTAACCATTAAAAAATGAAATGATGATAAACAAAAACAAAATAATAATCTAGCTCAGAAATCTATGATCTTCTAGAAGTTAAGAAACCCTTGGAGCTATTTCCTAAAAAATGCTGATCCTATTACTTAGAGCGGCACTATTAACCGCAAGGTAGTCAATTAGTCATTATCTTGGAATAACAAAAGTGAAGGAAGACAGAGAAGAAAGGTTTAGAGGCAGCAAGAAACCATGTCTCTGAACATGTCTATGCAAAATACAAAGTATTTCTAAATTACCGACAAAATCAGGCTACATAAAGCTGGGTGCCATCTCATAAATTCATGGCTTTAGATTACTAAGCATTGTCAGGCAACTGGACTGCCTGAGCTTACAGGTTCCAGACCAGCCCTAGCAAAAGTGTGACCTGGTCTCTAAAAATAGCTGGGCATTACAGCAGGTGCCTGTAGTCCCAGCTACTTGGGAGGCTGAGATAAGAGAATCGCTTGAGCCCAAGAGTTTAACGTTGCTGTGAGCTATGACACCACAGCACTCTACCAGGGGGGACAAAGTGAGACTCTGTCTCAAAAAAAAAAAGAGTACTAAGCACTGGTATTAAAGGGAAGAAAAAGGTAAGATTCTAAAGATGAAATATATTAGGAAAAAATTAAAGATTAATGTTCTATCTGTTTCTATTAGCAACGAAAGATATCACTCAATAGTATAAAATATTGGCACATAGCAGTGGAACTCCAAGATCTTTTGCTATATATTATCACCTATCTGTTCAACTTCTTTCCAAGAACTGTTCTTATTTCTTTTTTTTTTTTTTTTATTGAGACGGAGCCTCAAGCTATTCCCCTGGGTAGAGTGCTGTGACATCACAGCTCACAGCAACCTCCAACTCCTGGGCTCAAGCGAGTCCCCTGCCTCTGCCTCCCAAGTAGCTGGGACCACAGGTGCCCGCCACAACGCCTGGCCATTTTTTGGTTGCAGCCATCATTGTTGTTTGGCGGGCCCGGGCTCGGGATTTGAACCCGTCACCTTAGGTGTACGTGGCTGGCGCCTTAGCCGATTGAGCCACAGGCGTCGAGCCAACTGTTCTTATTTCTGCCATTTTTTTTGTTTGTTTTTATGTGATTTTTGGCAGCATCCTATACTCCATTTTGATATTCACACATAAAATTTTGTGGTATACTGAATAATGGTTCCCCCAAAATATCCACATTCTAATCTCAGGAACCTGTGAATGTTACCTTATATGGTAAAAGCAATTTTGCGTTAAGGATTTTGAGACTGGGAGATTGTTCTGGATTATTCAGCTGCGCCATAACTGTAATAACAAGTGTCCGTTTAAGAGGGAGATTTTATTATAGAAGAGGAAAATGCTATGTGGCTCCTAGCCTTGAAGATAGAGAAAAGGGCTATGAGCAATGCATCCTTAGAAGCTGGAATAGGCAAGGAAACAGATTCTATTCTAGAGCTTCTCTAGGGAATGCAGCCTTCCTCACACCTTGGTTTCATTTCAAACTTCTGGCCTCCAAAATTGTAAGAGAATAAATTTCTGTGGTCTTAAACCACCTGTGGTATTTGTACATACATATCCTTTTGTAAAAGTTGTTGTAAAAATTAAATAATTGCCAATTTTTTTTTCAAAATCTATTTAAATGAGAAAATGTCTATAGAAGTACTTAGCACACAAAAAAAGAAAGAAGTACTTAGCAGAGTGTATGGCAATAAATTTTATCTGAGATGAGCCATTCAGAGATAAGATATAACTTCAAGACATTTGGGATGTCTTTTCTTAAGATCCTAATCAGTTTAAGGGAATATAATTTAAAATTATAATTGGCAGAACTCAAATTAAGATATCAACACTGTCAGAGCAAAGACGCTGATGTGGATTTTTATAACTTTTCTAACATTTTTATACAAACAATAAAGCAAAATTAACTGTCAATTACCTCCACTACTTCAGAATACACATTTAGTAAAGTAGCTATTGTTACAGCTATACCAGAGTAACTGGAGGCATTTTTTAATTTCATATGCATTAACACTGAAGAGGAGCATAAAAAGTAACTATCTTCTAATCATATAGGATATGAATAAAAAAAGCCTTTTCTTGTATGAGCACAAAAGTGAATAATGATGAAATGAATGCAGCAGTTAGGTGCACAAGTATCCAATTTATAAATAAACATACATTCACAAATAAGGCATGTCCTGGTATATAATTTTTTAAACTTAATCTCTTCCAGAATTAGATGGCTGGGTTCTAGGAACATTTTAAAAACAGAATAAAAATTCTACTTCTTGGGATGTATTTTGGTAGCAATATGCCATAGGACAGAAACATACTCTAGTGATAGAAACCTTTAGACAGTAGAAAGATTATGTCTAGGTCCTCCATTTTTATCTCATTTCTTTATATATTAATAGAATAAATACCAGCAACAAAACAAGCATGAGAAAATAGTATATGATCTTTTCAGCAGTATTAAAGCTAATCTAATTATAATAAAACATAATGGAATTAGTGATTTATATTCATAATTATCCCTAATAATCCAATCCATCAGTGAAGAAATTATAGCTAAAGAAAAGTACCTACTGGAGGCTGGGTACCTGTAGCTCAGTGTTAGGGTGCCAGCCACAGGCTCCAGGATGGTGGGTTCAGACCCAGTATGGGCCTGCTAAACAAAAAAAGTAATAACTGGGTGCTGTGGTGGGCATCTATAGTCCTAGCTACTAGGGAGGCTGAGCAAGAGAATTGCTCGAGCCCCCAAGTTGGAGGCTGCTATGAGCTATGATGCTACGACACTCTACCCAAGGGTGACAAAATGAGACTCTGTCGCAATAAAAAAAAAAAAAAAGAAAAGTACTGGAGAAACCAAAGCAGAACAAAATACAAGACTATTCTTTCTAAACCCTATCCAGAAAAGAGTCAGTCTGTATAAACAATCTCTTTTCTCAATACTCAGGGAATGGAACACTTTATTACCATATTCACTACAGAAAAAAAATGTTAAGATTTCTTCTTCTGGCCAAGATGCAGTAAAAGAGATCAGATCTACCACTCTGCCTGAGACAACTAAAAATCCAGAGAAAAGTATAAAAGAGAGAGTTTTCAAACTATGGCATATAGAGGGGTAATCCAGGTAGACCCTAGCAAATTCCCTGAGTTGAAGAAATGAAGCTAGGCTGGGCGTGCAGTGGCTTATACCTGTAATCCCAGCACTCTGGGTGGCCAAGACAGGTGAATTGCTTGAGCTCACCAGTTAGAGACTAGCCTGAACAAAAGCAAGACCCCATTTCTATTAAAAAAAAAAAAAAAACCAAGGTAAGAAAATTGTTTGAGACCAAGAGTTGGAGCTTGCTGTGAGCTATGCCATAGCTCTACCCAGGGTGACAGTTTGAGTTTCTATCTAGAAAAAAAAAAAAAAGAAGAAAGAAAGAAAGAAAAGAAAAGAAGCTAAATCTTAAAAAAAAAAAAACAAAAAACAAGACAGCTAGGGTTCGATGATAGAGTGCTGCAGAGGAAAAAGCTGAATAAAGAGAACTCCAGAGATCTGCAGAGGTATCACTTGAGAGTCAGCAGCATACTGATCAGCACATGCATGTTGGGGGAAGAATTCTGTAAAAGGATTCTTAGGGAAGTAGTACTTGATATTCATATAAGGTTGGGATAAACTGGTTCCTGATCCTACCAGCCAAGTTTAAAAATTTCATTTTTCAGCAATATTTGGTCTCGATAATGGGAAAATTATCACCAGACTAAGATTATGTGAGTCCTACTTAACAATTCTTAAAAGGAAGACTCAATACAAGTCTAAAATAACTTAACTACATTACAGAACTAAGTTGAAGAATATTTGTAAGAATACAAAGTTTCTAATAACAAACAAAGTAAAATTCATGAAGTCTGAAATCCAACAAAAGTCACCAGGCTTGCAAAGAAACAGGAAAGAACAACCCATAAAGAGGAGAAAAATCAATCACAATCAACTCAAAACTGACATAGATGTTAGAATCAGCATTTAAGGAACAGTTATTATGACTGTTTTATATGTTCAAAAGTTAGAGATAGAGAACTTCTAGAGATGAAAATATAATACTCAAATGAAAAATAAATAGGATTTATTACAGATTATATTTTGTAGCTTCCACCTTAATAAAGAAAGAAAAGAAAAAGAGCAAATGAAACCCCAGTTATGTGGAAGAAGGGAAATAATAAGGATCAGAGAGGAAATTAATGAAATGGAGAAAAAGACAAACAACAGAGAAAAATCAATGAAAATAAAAGCTGGTTCTTTAGAACAATCAGTAAGATTAACAAACTTTTTCCTAAAGAGCCAAATAGTAAATATTTTAGGTTTTGCAGGCCAATCAGCAAAATAAAGGCTATTACTAAGATACACAGATAATATTTCAAATGTAAGCATTTAAACATGTCAACTCATTCTTAGCTGTGAGCCATAAAAAAAGAAGTGGTTAGTAGAATTTGGTCCATGGGCCAGAGAACCCGGTTCAGCCAGACTGATCACAAAACATGAAGGAAATATTTCCCAACACATTCTATGAAGCCAATATTATCCTGATACCAAAATTAGAGAGAGATAATATAAGAAAAGAAAATCACAGACTAACATCTCTCATGAACACAGATATAAAAATTCTAACATACGATCATCTGAAAAGACTCAGACAAAAGACCTAACAAAAATCCAACATCCATTCCTAATAAAAAATGTCAGTTAACTAGGAAATTAAGGTAATTTCCTCAACTTGATGATAACAAGCACTTGTGAAAAACACCATGGTTTAATTAATAGTCACAGAATAAGTATTTTTCACCTAAGATCAGACACAAAACAATGATATCCTCTCTCAGTACTTTTATTCAGCACTGTATTGGTGACTCCAGCTAGTCCAACAAGGCAGGAAAAAGAAGAGACATCCACATGAGAAAGAAGCATACCTATCCTTGTGTACAGATAACACGATAATCTATCTTGAAATCCTGATGGAGTTGGGGTGGCACCTGTGAGTAAGGTGCCAGCCCCATATACCAAGGGTGATAGGTTCGAACCCAGCCCTGGCCAAACTGCAACAAAAAATAGCCTCGTGTTGTGGTGGACACCTATAGTCCCAGCTACTTGGGAGGCTGAGGCATGAGAATCGCCTAAGCCCAAGAGCTGGAGGTTGCTGTGAAATGTGATGCCACCACACTCCACCAAAGTCAGCAAAGTGAGACTCTTCCATCTCTAAAAAAAAAAAAGAAAGAAAAGAAATCTGATGGAGTTTAACAAGATTGCAGAATACACTATCAACATAAAAAATTTAATTTTATTTCTATATTCTTACAAAAAAACTGAAATTGGTATCATTATTATTTATAATAACATTGAAAATAAGAAAAAAATAAGTATAAATCTGGCAAAAGATAAGCAAGACTTATAAACTTAAAATTATAAAACAATGCTGACTTTGTTTAGATACTGACAGGTCAATTCTAAAATTTATATGTAAACTCAAATCTAGATCTTTAGAAAAATTTGAAGGAAAATAAAAAGATGACTCTTAAAAAATTTTAGTAACATTACTATAGTTGACCATATAAAAAAGGAAGATAATCTTTCTCCAGAACAATAGTCTGTACAACTGCTATAAATGAATTAACAGCTTTGGAAAGAGGACTATATAAATTGTATGACAATAGCAAGAGTTCTAAATGAATATTACTACTTTTAAAACAATGATTAATAAGTATGTTTAATCTTTAAACTATGTACACTCACATCCAAGTAAAAAGATGTGATTTTTATTACAGTACATGTATATTTAATATCAAAACACATCAAAATTGTAACTTTCTACTTTACATATGTATGTGCATGTGTTCATTTCTGGGCAGACTTTCTTTAACCCAGTTTAAAAACTAATCATTCCAAAGGGCAAAAAAACCAACAGAGCCTACATAGGACAAAAATTCATTTTTAAATATACTGAAAGGGTTTTAGATTCTGTATCACCAGTTTTTCAGGTCATTTTACAAACTTCATTTCCATTGTTATTAGGTGATATTTATGCTGATACTTTCAGAAACGAAGAGAGTATAACTGTTTTATCAGGTACAGCAGTAATGGCTTAGGCTAGAATTGATACAAGAAGAGTATTGTGGAAGATAATCAAATCACTCTCACCATATTCATTGATAAAGAATACATGTCAATTCTATTTAATGCAAAGTGGCCTTTCTTCCCAAAATTGGATAGTTGGTTTTAGTTCTAAACCAGAGTAAGGTTTATCATGAAAATGATGAAATAAAATACTTTACTTTTAAGGAAGATTAAAGTAAACCCTGGAAACATTATTTCAACTCAAAAAGTAAGTTCTAATTTTTTAGTTTGTATCAAAATAGTCAAATAGACATAACAGGGTTCAAGAAAAGTCCTTTTCTAAATATTTTTAAAATTATGCTAGATGTAGCTGGGCACTGTGGTGGGCGCCTGTAGTCCCAGCTACTTGGGAGGCTGAGGCAAGAGAATTGCTTCAGCCCTAGAGCTTGAGGTTATTGTGGGCTGTGACACCACGGCACTCTACCAAGGGCAACAACTTAAGACTCTGTCTCAAAAAAAAAAAAAATTATGCTGTATGATGGCATTCTGATTGTTATATCCTCTCATGTTAGCCACATCCAGTCACTTTCAGGGAATTTAGGGATCATTAATAGATGCAGTAAATATAAGGTACTAAGATAAGAGCCATTAACAAATATTAAGTATTCTAATACATCAATTAAAACCTTTTTTTTTTTTTGAGACAGAGTCTCACTATGTTGCCCTTGGTAGTGTGCTGTGGCATCACAGCTCACAGCAACCTCAAACTCTTGGGCTTCAGCAATTCTCTTCCCTTGACCTCCCAAGTGGCTGGTACTATGGGCACCTGGACCACAATGCTCGGCTGTTTTTTGTTGTTTGTTGTTGTAGTTGTCATTATTGTTTAGCAGGCCTGGGCCAGGTTTGAACCCGCCAGCCCCAGGGTTATGTGGCCGGTGCTCTAACCACTGAGATACAAGCACGGAGCCTAAAACTTGTATTTCAGAAATTCACATTTGAAAGTAGTTTTTCAATAATTATTTCTCATTACTTTTAATGAAAATTTTTTAAAAGTCGAATTTGGAGGCCGGGTATGATGGCAGACAGATCAGTTACTAAGGAAAGAGACAGAATTAGAATGAAGGGAGCAGTAGTTAGACTAGAGATGTTGGAGAATTCCATGGCTTATCACATAAGAACCTGAGAAAGAGTCTCTATCTGCTCACTTCCTTCCACAACAAATCCAGAGTAAAGGTATCAAAAACAACAGAAGTGGAGAGAAATAACAATCAAGAACTAATGAAAAAAGCTGCTATTTTAGGTGCTTGCCTCTCTAATCAATTTAAAGAGCCAGATTCCTCAGGGAATCAAGGGTACTCATTTAAATAACAGTGGACAAATTTTACAGGTTAATAATGAATAGGCGATGGCAGGGCAAGCAGCTTTTTTTCCTTCATAAATACAATATTTAATATATTTTGAAATGGCTCAGAAACCTGATGTTTTTAAAAAGGGTAATTCTGATGATCACAATCTGAATCTGCCAGAGTTTGAACACTGATTCTCAATCTGACATGGAAGAAACTCTAACATGTGAAGAAAACAGGGACAGGTTAATGTAATTCTTCTAAATTAATTATGCCATAATGGGTAGTTCATAAAACTTGTCCTCTTTGGAACTTAGTTGAGAACCACAAAGTATGCCAATAATCTTGGAGTAGGGGAGACATCAAGTCTCAGCAGTTGAATATACCTGATAAAGGCCAAGACAAGGAAAGTGAGCAAAAGGGCAATCTGGCCACTACTAGGAAGGAAAAGGTGTTGATGTAATTTGATCCAGCCTTCACAATAATAGTGAATATTTATTCTCAAGAACAAAAAAGGTAACCTAAAACCATTTGTTTTTTGATTTCTGATTATTCTTATCCATTTAAAAATTATATGTTAAACATGATTGACTTACATTTGAAAAACAAAAGCACTTTATAAACGTGTCTATCTTCTTACTGCTAAGGAATTTCTGAAAGACATTGAAGATATGCTGCATCATCACCTAAAAGATAACATAGTAACTGCAAACTTTCTGGGGTTTGTAAAGGATGAAAGGAAGAAATGATGAACGAGATGGCTAACATATCCACAGATGCTAATTGTTCAGCTGGAGGGCACCTATCATGTCTTATTCAACTCCATAAATACAACCAGGCCAAGTCCAAGGACTGATGTATAGCGAGAGCTTAAAAAATGTCTACTGAATCAATGACGCATTGCTCCTTTTTACCTGAAGATAGAAACTACTACGTTGAGCAAAAGAGAGAAATATTTTCCACAAAAGACAGAAACAAATAAAACGCATAGCTTCGACTCCATATTGCAAATCCACAGGGATTATTTCAATGGGAGAAGATGATTAAATATGCCTAAAAATGTCTAAGGAAATTCCAGAGGATGAACTGCCTACTCTAGAATAAAATGTGTTTTGGTACAGAACTGGGCTATCTATACGAAAAAATGATACTCCTCAAATGTAAGCCTGGTCAAGGTCTTCTGGTCAAGTCCTATTTTGCTTTCACCAAAGGTTGAAGTTTGAATAAATCCTTCATATCTTAAATAACTAAGGAAGACTTTATTACTTAGCTACTCAGTCTCTAAGAGAACATAATTAATTCTTCTATAAGAAACCATTTCTTGAATGAAGGGAAAAAAATATGTCAGTTCTCCCCCATCAAAACGATCTAGTCCTTTTTGGTGTCCATAAGTTATAAATATATACTTTATTTCAAGTTCTACACATATAATGATTTTTTTCATGAACTACTTTATGACAGAGGAACAATTAAAACACAAAACCAAAGTGAAAACCCTCATACATCCAAAGGGATTCAATAGGTATTTCAAAAATTAAGCTGGCAAAAAACCAATTGTACATACAGCTGAAAATGTGCAAAGTTGCAGAAAAGCCTTCATAATTAATCCCTCAGTTAATAAGGAACTGTAAACTTCCTGAAGCTCTAGGAGGTGAAATTTACTCCCAGTTTAAAAAAAAATCATCATGTGATAGGTTTTATACCTTTTTAGCTACAACCAACTCATGCAAAAATTGTTATAATCAATCAGCGACTTGCCTAAATGATAACTATATTAGCAAAGTGTGTTGCTACTAGAATATACACATGATATATACTAAAAAAAAAAAAAAAAGGCTGCTGTAATAGCGTACATTTCTCTGGGTTTATGTGCCATAATAGCTGAAGGGAAAGGCAACAACTAATTTTCAGCTGAGACATCAAAGATGGGCTCCTTCCTAAAACATGCTAGCTTCAAGATTAAGACCAAGATAAAGATTCTCATCAGCTTCTCCTATTACCAATGAAAAAATGATCATCTGTTTGTAAAATCACAATCATAGCACTACCTAACCTCTAATAACTCAGATATTCTCTAACAACTTAGATACTCTTAATAACTGCCGTTCATCAACAGTATCAAGCTGCTTTGCCCATGCTAATTAAGCTACATAAATCGCCCCCTGTGAGGAAAGCATTATTAACAGCATTAACAGCTGAAAGTTAATCCTTTCAAAGAAAGACTTAGATTTTTCTTGTATATTATTCTGCTGCCTGATTGAGGTGTAAGACAGTTGTCAGAACAAGGGAGTTGCATTTCAAAGATAGAATGTATTATAAAGTTCTCAGAGGTAGACTCCTATACCCCTTTCATGTTCTCAAGTACTTTAATCTAAACCTGAACTAAACAACTTATTTCACTGAAAATAATGACAAGAGATACACCAAGAGAAAGCCATCTAGAACATTAATATCAAGTCCACGGGAAATTCGAGTTTCTTCATATTAAAATTTAAATTTAAAACTAAGTCCACATTCATTCAAGTAACTTAAATGTATTCACATAACTATTTTTATAAGGGAATAATTAACCTTTTGCACAGAAACTTCTATGCTTTGTTTCCAAAGTGTCAACAAAGTACATTCTATTTTCTTTCATTACTGTAAAACAAAATACATTATGTGTTTTTTCTTCGTCTTCATTTTTATCATATGTTGATTGCATTCCCATTTGTATATTTTTAAAACAAAATATAGACAAAAGAACCCAAACTAAAGCACATAAAATTTTCCCAAGTCAAAACAGAAATGTTTTTGTTTTTCCCTAATAATGACATGATGATGTATAAAATTCCCAAAATACAGCAATAACACCATTTCTTCTCCCAGTGGAAAATTTTACCCAGGCAGATGGAATGACAGAAGGTGAAAGAACATTACTATCCTTTGCCCTCAGGCATATACTATCAGCTGGAGTATGAAGCTTATTTCCAACACCTACCAGGAGACTAGAAAAACAATGACTTAAGCAGCATATCATTGAAATGCTGAATCCTAAAGTTACACGTAGTGTTCTGGAACCTTTGATTTTGTCTGGAGGTAAGAATCACAGTATTGGGATTTTACTATGTTCCCACTTTACAGAAGGACTGTGGTTCTTCCATACACCGTGTCAAATGTATTTCACACAGGAATCTACATTTAGGTAATGGATAAGTGACACACTGGATTCTAACATGCTGCCATCTAGGCAATTAAACCTTTTTCATTCTTAGTATTACTCATTGTTTTGTAAAGAGGAAAGAAAGAGACATCTTCAGGTCTTCTCCCAATGTTACCTATTCTTTGGCTCCTTCATGTAAAAATATGAAAATAATTTTCAGGTTAAGGTAGGATGTTTGGATTTCAGCAGAAGCATAAACTCATCCCCTTTGCTCTGAGTCTCTTTTCATTTCATGTGACAAATGAAGTGGATATGATGGGTAAAAACATACTCAGTACAAAGTCATTTCCAATTCCAAAGACTTACAATTAATGTTCTTCATGTTTTATGTGGCTATTAAAATACTAAATTTTAATAGTAGCAAATCAATCGTTTAACAATGGAATGATCCACTGTTATGCCACGTATTTGTTTCTGTCCTTAAAGACAGGCAGACTATCTCTGAAAAGATCACAAAAATGTGACAGAAGAGGCTGCTTCTAGAAAAGGCAACCGAGGCATTAAGTGTGGTATGGGAGATATCTCACCAACATATACCCCTTTTGAATTATTTGGATGTTTTGCTATGGCTATGCATCACTTTTTAAAAAGCTTTAAAAAAATCTCTTGTATCAAAAATTATTAACTAAACTTATTACTCTGACAGGAAGGGAAAGAAATGAGAATAGAGTTCTTCACAGTAAGTGAATGAAGATGAACTACTTTGAGTCAACACAATTAAGGCAAGACCCTTGACAAAAAAAATAGATGACTATCAAAGTAAAGGTCTGGGAAGTACTCTGGTGTTCTCTGTAAAATTATAAATCTCTGTGCCAAAATTTTATATTCAAGTTTACATAGGTCCATAATCCCTTATTTCTTTTATGTGTATTTAGTTAAATAATGCTCTGACATTTAAAAAAGAAGTTTCTAATGAAATCAGAATTTTTATTCTAAATGTTTCACCATAAAAAAAGCCATCTAGATTACCTGTAAAAACAAAGAAGCAATATCTATTGGTAGAATTCATAACGCCTTTCTCCTGGAAAACATTTACTCTGAAAATACCTATCACTAAAAAAAAGAACAAAACCAAAATGGAGGGCATAGGGGAAAGAAAAGGGGAGTGAAAGAAGAGAGAGAAAGGGAGAAGAGAGAGGAGAGAAAAGGGAGGGGAAAAAAGAAAATGTGATACAGTAATCACTTGTTTATCCTCAGGGATATCTTCCAAAACTCCTAGGGGGGGCCTGAAACCACAGATAGCATTGAACCCCATATATGCTAAGTTTTTTCCTATATATACATACCTATGATAAAGTTTAATTTATAAGTTAGGCACAATAAGGGTTTAAAATATCAACTAATAAAATAGAACAGGGTCGGTGCCTGTAGCTCCAAGCGGCTAAGGCACCAGCCACATACACCAGAGCTGGTAGGTTCCAATCCAGCCCAGGCCTGCCGAACAACAATGACAACTACAACCAAAAAATAGCTGGATGTTGTGGCGGGCGCCTGTAGTCCCAGCTACTGGGGAGGCTGAGGCAAGCGAATCACTTGAGCCCCGGAGTTGGAGATTGCTGTGAGCTGTGATGCCACGGCATCTACCCAGGGTGACAGCTTGAGGCTCTGTCTCAAAAAAAACCCCAAACAAATAAATAAATAATAATAAAATAGAACAATTACAACATAATGTAATAAAAATCATATGAATGTGTTCTCTCTGTCTCTCAAAACCATAGTTGACCACAGGTAACTAAAATTGTGGAAAGCAAAACCACAGATTGGGGGGCAGGGGTGGGGTACTAAAGTAATATCTCTATAGGACTAAGAATCACAATTCATTAATATATGTAATACACATTCTTGCTAAATACTTGTTATAGGCCAGGTACTCCTTTTGTTTGTTTTGAGACAGAGTCTCACTTTGTCATCACCCTCAGTAGAGTGCTGTAGTGTCACAGCTCACAGCAACCTCAAACTCCTAGGCTTCAGCGATTCTCTTGCTTCAGCTTCCCAAGTAGCTGGGACTACAGGCGCCTGCCACAGTGCTCACCTATTTTTAGAGACAAGGTCTCACTCTGGCTCAGGCTGGTCTCGAACCTGTGAGGCCTCGGTCTTCCAAGTGCTGGGATTACAGGCATAAACCACTGCACCCAGCCCATATGCCACATACCTAAAGACAAAAACATACACTGGGCACGGTGGCTCACACCTGTAATCCCAGCACTGTGGGAGGCTGATGAGGGAGAATCACTGGAGCTCAGGAGTTCGAGACTCACCTGAATGAAAGTGAGACCCCGACTCATGAAAGAAATGGAAAAACCCAGCCGGGCGCCACGGCGAGTGCCTGTAATCCCAGTGGCTTCTGGAGGCTGAGGTTGTAGTGAGCTACCAAGCCACTGCACTCTGCTCAGGGGCACAGGGTAGGACTCTGCCTTGACCCAAAAAAAAAAAAAAAAAAAAAGAAAGAAAGACAAAAACATAAAATAAAAACAAGCACTATCCTTAAAGATTTTACAATCTAATGGGAAAGTCATACCAGTTATGAATTGCAGTCTGTGTAATAACAGCTATGATTTGTTGCGAGGGTTTAGACTGTAGTGAGAAGAGATAATAGCTGGTGTAGCTAAGGGCAGCTACACATGCTAAGAAGAAAGAGTGTTTTTGGTGATTAAGGAAGGAAAAGACATTTAAAACAGGGAAGAGCATGAGAAACAGAAGAGCAATGTGAAAGAGCAGGTTGTATTCAGGAAATGAGAACTAACTTGTTATGGTTGGAGCATACAGTACATGCGAGAAAGGGAGTAAAGGTAAAAAGACACGTTAAGGTGGAAGGAAGAATTGTGAAAATTAAGCTAGAATGATGCGTACAGTTTTCTTAAACAATAAAGAATGCTTTAAAAGCAAATTGTGTAAATATTTGCTGGGTGAGGGTGGTGAAAGTGTCTTTTAAAAATACCAAATTTCTTCAGAACACAAATACGCTATCAGTATACAAATATATGGTACTACTTACCAATTACTTTTACCTATTAATTATCAGTTTCAGTAGACTCTCTACTTGAAAATACATGGTTCGTTAGTTTTGTTTTGTACATGAACCCCAAAGCATTAAGGCTATATTACTGCCAAATGTCATATAGTCCACATTAGTCACTAATTCAGATTGACTTCCTCCCAAACAAATTAGTAATATTTAACCAAATAACAATACATGGCACATCTGCCTCTATAAAATCAGGCATGCACATTGAAAGTACTTGAACAAATGTAAGCTCCAGGAATATTTATATTTAGCAATACTTTAAGAGACCAAGAATCCTGGCGATTCAGTGCTGAATGTGAAAGACTGATTGTACTGTCAACTTTTATGTCTATTTTGAGAAGCTCTCTAAATGTTACCTAGATAATATAATTTTACTCACAAAACATTAATAGCACAAGTACTATATAGGTAAGTTTGCCTCAGTAAAATTTTTTAGCCTATTTTATACACACACACACTAAGACTATTTGTTATCTTTGTGACACACTGTGGGACTATTCTAGAAACGCATTTATTCCTATTTATTATTACTTCTGTAAGACAGTCAAAGATCAGTAAAATTCAAAAGACTCAGACTACTAGCCTGGCTAAAAAAGAAACTAAATATTTGACTTAAATCATACTGGGCCTTGCTTTTTTTCATCCATGAAAATCCTAACTTTTTCCTAAATATGTAAAAATTGTATAGGGAATACTTTTTTCCTAGGTATATAAAATTTACTATTTTTGTAAAAATTAGTACTTACTAAAGTGTAAGAAGTAATGAAAAAGTATGTAGAGGGGGAAAAAACCTCAAATACTATCATATAGAAATAGCTACCATCAATACTAATGTTCTCTAGCCATTTCAGTACGTATGCAGAAATAAATTAAAAAGGTTTTTTTTATAATTAGATATCTGTGTTTTTAAAATATAATACATTTTATTTTACTTGAATTTAACTCAAGTACAAATGTAGTAAAAATTCAAGAATTCCTCAATTTCAAATGAATATTTTCTAAAAGATCTACGGTTTAGGCCAGGCTCAGTGGCTCACACCTGTAATCCTAGCACTCTGGGAGGCTGAGGCGGGTGGATTGCTCTGAGCTCACAGGTTTGAGACCAGCCTGAAGAAGAGCAAAATCCCATCTCTAAAAATAGCTGAGTGTTGTGGTGGGTGCCTGAAGACCCAGCTACGTGGGAGACCGAGGCAAGAGAATGGCTTGAGCCCAAGAGTTTGAGGTTGCAGTGAGCTATGATGCCATGACACTCTACCAAGGATGACAAAGAGAGACTGTCTCAAAAAAAAAAAAAATGTAAGGTTATAAAAAAAAGAAAAACATTAAAAAATTGTTTAATCATGTCTTTATATTTTTAATTTTAGATATTATTGACTGAAATGTGAGAATACTCATGTCCAACTCCAAATCTGTCAGTGTATTATTTCCCACACTATCGAAGTTATAACATGTTAGATTTCATAATCATAACTTACTTAAATGTCTAGCATTTCATATTAAATTGGTATCATTATCAGTTTTATCAATTTATTATTTATTTATTTATTTAGAGACAGAATCTCTCTCTGTCACCCTTGGTAGATTACGCAGCGTCATAGCTCATAGCAACTCTTTTTTTTTTTTAGAGACACAGTCTCACTGTTACCCTTGGTAGAGTGCTGTGGCATCACAGCTCCCGAGTAGCTGGGACTACAGGTGCCCACCACCACAACGCCTGGCTATTTTTTTGTTGCAGCTTGGCCAGGGCCAGGTTTGAACCCATCACCCTCAGTATATGGGGCCAGCGCCCTACTCACTGAGCCACAGATGCCGCCCAACCTCAAACTCTTGAGCTCAAGTGATCCTCTTGCCTCATTCTCCCAAGTGGCTGGGACTACAGGCACTCACCACAACCCTTGATTCATTTTTTAGTAGAGACAGGGTCTCCCTTTGCTCAGGCTGGTACTGAACGCCTGAGCTCAAGGGATCTACCCACCTTTGCCTTCCAGAGTGCTAGGATCACAGGGTGAGCCACCACAACTGCCCCAGTTTATCTTTTAAATGGCTTAATTTCATAATTAAGTGATTTTTTTAAAGAGGGACTTCTGTCCCTATTGGTATAATGGTTGAGGCGGGTGGGGAAACAACTTATGGGTTTGGGGGAATGTCTCCTATTGAATTTATACTTAATGGTATCTTGGCTAGAATTATATTCTTGGATCACATTTTCTTTGTATCAGAGGTATATAAAGATTGCTACAATGGTATCTAGCATTGACTGATCAGTCCTAGGAAGAAGTTTACTAAGAGTTTGATTTCTCCCCCTTTTAAATAATATGTTCTCTCCAGATATCTGAAAAAATATCAAAGGTCTATCATTTAACCTACATTATGTCAAAGCAATCAAAATTCACAGGACCTAAGATATTACTCCAACTTGAGGATTTAACTGTTTAATCTTTTCAGAAGAAATGTATTTATTTTATCTTCAAGTAATTTTTTTCTTTTACGTTTTTCATTTTCTACTTAGTGCAATTATTTTAATGCTAGACGTTTGTTGGTTCTCTATATGCATTTTATTCTCTGTGCTTTAATCTCTTGCTTTTTTGTCCATATTCTCTGTGGTTATATCAAGGTTTTCTTCAATGTCAGTCGGTGAATTTTTGGCAATTGTTTCTACCCCTTGCTATTTCTACTGTATTTATTGTTCCAGTAATTAGGTTATAAGATACCATTCAGCAAATTTCTTTCTGGGCAAAGTAGTCCAACTTGCATATGCGGAGTCCTGTCAGACTACAGGAAATCAGAGGTTAATATTCCCAAAGAAAATGACAGTACCTATCTTTATACTATTGTGCTACACCTTATAAAAAAGCTAATTTACTTTTCTTGCTCCTTGTCTAAAAATATAAGTAATCACAGTTAAGTAAAAGGAGGAAGCAGCTTAAAATAGCCATATTTTTATAAGAACATGTTTATATTACTTCCTATATTTCATATTACATATAGGTAGAACTTTACCTTGCCTATCATTTCAAATCAACCATTCTACACATTAGAGAATTATTACTTGTGTATAAATATATACACATATATGTAATATACACATACACAGAGAGAGACAGTGCAAAAGATGTGTGAGCATCCTAAACAGTTGTATTAGGAGACAAACAAAATATTAACAGAATTGTTTTTAAATAAATGAATCAAAGGCTGGGCACAGTGGCTCACACCTATAATTCTAACATTCCGGGAGGCCAAGGTGGATGGACTGCCTGAACTCATGAGTTTGAGACCAGCCTGAGCCAGAGCAAAACCCCATCTCTAAAATAGCCAGGCATGTAGCAGGTGCTGTCCCAGCTACTTGGGAGACTGAGGCAAGAGAATTGCTTAAGCCCAAGAGTTGGAGGTTGCTGTGAGCTCTGTCATCACTGTACCCTACAAAGGGCAACAAAGTGAGACTCTGTCTAAAATAAATAAATAAATATTTAAACATTTAGGGATTTTCTATTAAAACCATTAAATACTCAATTTATATATAATCCCAAAATGTAATATGGTACTATAACCAGTGGCAATATTATAAAGTCTAAAAAAACAAAGAGTTATTTTGAAGTTCAGAAACTTGGGTTCTACTCTGGACTCTGCCAGGAGCTAGCTATATCACTTTGGGAAAAATATTTAGTATGCCATTTAATATTCACTTTATTTAGTTGTAAAAATGAAAGGGTAATAGATAAGACTATAAAAGTCCTGTTCAGTTCTTTAATTTTATGAACATGTAAGAAAATTATGATCCTAGGTATAGTCTAAGCCAGACTACAAGATGACCCCTCAGGGAGTCCAACCTTCTGGTACAGTCTCTCTTATGTAGTCTGATCCCACAATAAATAGCAATGACATATAGTAACCTATTCAGTATTGCATAATGATGAGATGTGACTTCTGATGCACCGCTCATAAAAGACATTGCAGCTTTTGCCCTTGCTCTCCTGAATCACTTATTCTGGGGAGCAACCAGATAACATGTTGTAAAACACTTAAATTAAATTTGGGGAGAATAATTTGTTATATAGCAATAAATAACTAATGAATCAAGCCAATGAAACAATGTATAGTCTGAATAACTTTCTTTTTAAAAAATTTAACCCATTTTCTCAAATGGATACTGTTCAAAGAAAGGGTAAGGAATCAGTAAGATACGTATTAATATTTACAGGTGTCTAAAGTGAAGAATGTAAGCCTAATTGCGAAATAGAATTTCTTTATAGACATTCCTAACAGTTTGGTGTATGGATTCAATTTCATAACCTTTTCCTAAAGTTATGTATTGATGGATGGATGGATGTATCTTGATGTATATACATCAAGTATATAACTCAAATACTAGTACTTGTAAACAGTATGAATTAAAAGTTTAATATGTCATTCTAACAAATTGCTTGAGATGTAAACTTCATAGTTATCTTTGTAGGAAATCATATTAGATTGTTTTACATTCTGAAAGTTACAATATATTTATATGAGACTAAACTTAATACCTAAATGTGATTTACAAAAACTGTCAAGAACATCCTTTATACTTCAGATGATGTACTTAATCTGGGTCAGAGGCCATCTTCTGACTTAACAAATTCTAAAGATTAGTTGGCCAGGTATTCTCTATTTGTCTTTTCTGGTAGAAAATAAAGTGCCTTACTTTGAAGCATATGGGGGTTTGTTAACACAGCAAAAACTCACTTTGCTGCACTTTGATTTACTGAGCTTCATAGATAATGTGGGGTTTTTTACAAATTGAAGGTTAAGGCACAATTTTCCCCACAGCATGTGCTCATTTTATGTCTTTATGTCATATTTTGATGAGAATTTGAAACTACTTTACTATTATTATATCTGTTATGGTGATCTGTGATTAAGTGATCATTGATGTTAGTACTGCAATTGCTTTTCTTTGAGACAGAGTCTCAAGCTGTTGCCCTCTGTCAAGTGTTATGGCATCACAGCCTACTGTAACCTCAAACTCTTGGGCTAAAGTTTCTCTTGCCTCAGCCTCCCAAGTAACTGGGACTACAGGCGCCTGCCACAACCCCCAGCTATTTTTTTTGTAGCAGTTGTCATTGTTGGTTAGCTGGCCTGGGCCAGGTTTGAATCTGCCAACTTTGGTGTATGTGGCTGGCACTGTAACCACTATGCTATGGGTGCTGAGCCTGCAATTGTTTTCTGATTGCCAGAGACCAGGCCTATGTAAGACAATGAACTTAATAAATGCTGTGTATGTTCTGACCAGCCATTTTCCAGTTTCTCTTCCTCTCCCTGGGCCTCCCTAATCCCTGAGACAGAACAATATGGAACTTACATCAATTAATAACCCTACAATGATTTCTAAGTATTAAAGTGAAAGGAAGAGTCTTACACCTCTTTCACTTTTCAAAATCTGGAAATGATTAAGCTTAGTGGTAAAGGCACGTTGAAAGCCAGGACAGGCCAAAAGCTAGGCCTCCTGTGGCAACAACCAAGTTTTGAATGCAAAGGAAAAATTCTTAAGGAAAATTAAAAGCACTACTCCAGTTAGCATATGAATGATAAGAAAGCAAAACAACCTACTGCTGATATGGAGAAAGTTTTAATGGTGTATGTTTAAACCAGCTACAACATTCCCTTAAGCCAAAGCCTAATCTAGAGCAAGGCCCTAACTCTCTTTAGTTCCATAAAAGCAGAAACAGGTAAGGAACCTGCAGAAGAAAAGATGGAAGCTTGTAGAAGTTGGTTCACAAGGCTTAAGCAAAGAAGCTGTCTTCAGAATATAAGTGCCAAACATGAAATGTGAAATGGTGATGTAAAAAGCAATAGCAAATTATCTAAGTGGTCAGGCACAGTGGCTCATGCCTGTAATCCCAGGACTCTGGGAGGCCAAGGAGGGTGGATTGCCTGAGCTCACGACTTTGAGACCAGCCTGAGCTACAGTCAGACCCTCACTTCTAACAACAGGCAGGCATTTGTGTCAGATGCCCTTAGTACTAAGGAGGCTAAGGCAAGAGGATCACTTTCGCCCAATAGTTTGAGGTTAATACTCTGTCTCAAAAAAAAAAAAAAAAAAAAAAAAGGCTCGGCGCCTGTGGCTCAAGCGGCTAAGGCGTCAGCCACGTACACCTAAGGTGGCGGGTTCGAATCCCCAGCCCAGGCCCGCCAAACAACAATGATGGCCGCAACCAAAAAATAGCCAGGCGTTGTGGCGGGCACCTGTGGTCCCAGCTACTTGGGAGGCGGAGGCAGGAGACTCGCTTGAGCCCAGGAGTTGGAGGTTG
>CAUYQV010059599.1:0-22113 GCA_963574575.1 Galagoides demidoff
ATTTGCATTTCTCTGATGATTAAGGATGGTGAACATTTTTCATATGTTTGTAGGCCATGCACCTGTCTTCTTCAGAGAAGTTTCTCTTCAAGTCCCTTGCCCACCCTGAGATGGGATCACTTGTTCTTTTCTTGCTAATAACTTTGAGTTCTCTGTGGAATCTGGTTATTAAACCTTTTTCGGAGACATAACCAGCAAATATCTTCTCCCATTCTGAGGGCTGTCTGCTTGCTTTAGTTACTGTGTTCTTGGCTGTTCAGAAGCTTTTTAGTTCGATCAGGTCTGAGTAGTGTATTTTTGATGTTGCTTCGATTGCCTGCTGGGTCCTCCTCATAAAATCTTTGCCCAGGCCAATTTCTTCAAGTGTTTCCCCTACACTTTCTTCTTGTATTTTTATAGTTTCATGTCTTAAGTTCAAATCTTTAATCCAATGAGAGTCTATCTTAGTGGTGAAAGGTGTAGATCCAGTTTCAGTCTTCTGCAGGTCACCAGCTAGTTCGCTGAGCACCATTTGTTAAATAGTCTTTTCCCCACTCAATGTTTTTAATTGGCTTATAAAAGATCATATAACAGTAAGTAGCTGGGTTCATCTTTTCGTTCTCTATTCTGTTCCATATATCTGTCTCTCTGTTTTTGTGCCAATACCATGCTATTTTGATCACTATGGATTTATAGTATAGTCTGATGTCTGGTAGCGTGAGTTCTTCTGCTTTGTTTTTATTTCTGAGTAATGTCTTGGCTATTTGAGGTTTTTCCTGATTCCATATACACCAAAGTATTATTTTTTCATGATCTTTAAGGTATGAAGTGGGACTCTAATAGGGATTGCATTAAAATTATATATTGCTTTGGGTAGTATGGACATTTTAACAATGTTAATTCTTCCCAGCCATGAGCATGGTATGTTTTTCCATTTGTTAATATTTTCAATTATTTCTTTTCTTAGAGTTTCATAGTTCTCTTTATAGAGCTTTTTCATGTCCTTTGTTAGGTAAATTCCCAAATATTTCATCTTCTTTGGCACTACTGTGAATGGAATAGAGTTCTTGACTAGTTTTTCAGCTTGACTGTTGTTGGTATATATAAAGGCTACCAATTTATGAGTGTTGATTTTATAACCTGAGATGCTGCTGTATTCCTTGATCACTTCTAAGAGTTTTGTAGTAGAATCCCTGGTGTTTTCCAGATATACTATCATATCATCTGCGAAAGTGAAAGTTTGATCTCTTTTGATCCTATATGGATGCCCTTAATCGCCTTTTCATCCCTAATAGTGATGGCTAATACTTCCATTACAATGTTAAAGTGCAGTGGAGACAATGGACATCCTTGTCTGGTTCCCGGTCAAGGATTTCAATTTAACTCCATTCAGTACAATGTTGGCTGTGGGCTTGCTGTAGATGGCCTCTATCCATTTGAGAAATGTCCCTTCTATGCCAATTTTCTTAAGTGTTCTGATCATGAGTGGATGCTGGATATTATCAAAAGCTTTTTCTGCATCAGTTGAGACAATCATAAAGTCATTGCTTTTTAATTTGTTTATGTGATGAATTACATTTATAGATTTACATGTGTTGAACCATCCTTGAGGTCCGGGGATAAAACTCATTTGGTCGTGGTGTATAATTTTTTTGATGTGTTGCTAGATTCTGTTTGTTAGGATCTTGTTGAATATTTTCACATCAATATTCATTAGTGATATTGGTCTGTAATTTTCTTTCCTTGTTGGGTATTTTCCTGGTTTGGGGATCAAGGTGATGTTTGTTTCATAGAATGTGTTGGGTAGTATTCCGTCTTTTTCTATATTTTGAAAAGTTTGGTATATAGGTACTAGTTCCTCTTTAAAGGTCTGCTGGATTTCTGACATGAAGCCGTCTGGTTACGGGCTTTTCTTTTTAGAGAGATTTTGTACAGTTGATGCTAAGTTGATGCTATTTCAGAACTTGATATAGGTCTATTCAACATTTCCACTTCATTCTGGCTGCGTCTTGGGAGGTGGAGTGCTTCCAAGTATTGGTTGATTGCCTTCAGATTGTCATATTTCTGGGAATAAAGTTTCTTGTAATATTCATTAAGGATTTTTTGAATTTCTGAGGGGTCTGTTGTTATTTCATCTTTAACATTTCTGATCGATGAAATTAGAGACTTTACTCTTTTTTGGTTGGTTAGGTTGGCCAAAGGTTTATCTATTTAATTGACCTTTTCAAAAACCAACTTTTTGATTTATTGATCTGTGGTATAATCCTTTTGTTTTCGATTTCATTTAGTTCTGCTCTAATTTTCATTATTTCTTTTCTTCTGCTGGGTTTGGGATTGGAATGTTCTTGCTTTTCCAGTTGCTTGAGATGTCCCATTAAGTTGTTAACATCATCTCTTTCCGTTTTCTTGAGGAAGGCTTGCAGTGCTATAAATTTCCCTCTTAGGACTGCCTTTGCAGTATTCCAGAGGTTCTGATAACTCATATCTTCTTTATCATTTTGTTCTAGAAATTTGGTGATTTCCTTCTTGATCTTGTCTCTGACCAACCTATCATTCAGCATGAGGTTTTTAGCTTCCATGTTTTTGTATGACTCTGCAGATTCCTGTTGTTACTGAGTTCAACTTTTATTCCATGATGGTCTGAGAAGATTCAAGGAATAATTTCTATTTTTTTAAAATTTGCTGAGGTTAGACTTGTGACCTAAGATGTGGTCGATTTTGGGGTATGTTCTGTGAACTGATGAGAAAAATGTGTATTCAGATTTGTTAGGATGAAATGTTCTGTAGATGTCTGTGAAATCCAAATGCTGTATGGTTAAGTTTAAATCTAACATTTCTTTGTTAAGTTTCTTGTTGGAGGATCTGTCCAACACTGCCAAAGGAGTATTAAAATCTCTGACTTTGGTGGAGTTGGGAGAAATCAAGTTTCTCATGTGCATTATAGTATATCTTATAAATTGAGGTGCATTCTGGTTGGGTGCATAAATATTAATAATTGAGATCTCATCGTTTGAGTATTACCCTTAACAAATGTAAAGTGGCCATCCTTATCCTTGCTGACTTTTGTTGGTTTAAAGCCTATTGTATCTGTGAACAAAATTGCAACACTTGCTTTTTTCTGCTTTCCATTTGCCTGGAATATAGATGACCATCCCTTCACCCTGAGTCTGTTTGTCTCTTAAGGTCAGATGAGACAATGAGATTCTTGCATGCAGCAGATATCTGGCCTGAGTTTTTGTATCCAGTCAGCCAGCCTGTGTCTCTTTAGATGACAATTTAAGCTATTCACATTGATTTAAAGTATTGATAAGCCTAGTATAATTTTGGGTATCACAATTTTTGAAAATATAGTGGACATCTTTAATGCTTTGGCCACTGTGGAAGTTGGAGTTTGATCAAAATTTTCTGTGTGAGTTTACTTATGTAGTGGAAGATTGCATAGGTCATTTTGGAGGAGAGGTCTGAGAATATCCTGGACAGCTGTTTCAGTTATGCCAAATTTCTTCAACATGTGAATGTCATTAAAGTATTTGATCTCTCCATCATAAATAAAACTCAGTTTAGCTGGATACAGGATCCTGGGTTGAAAGTTATTTTGTTTTAGGAGATTGAAAGTCAATGACCATCCTCTTCTAGCCTGAATAGTTTCAGCGGAGAGATCTGCAGTCATTCTAATATTCTTCCCCTTGTAGGTTATGGTTTTCTTATGTCTAGCTGCTTTGAGAATTTTCTCTTTGATATTAACTTTAGTGAAGTTAATTATGATGTGCCTGGGAGATGTCTTGTTCGGGTTGAGTCATGCTGGGGTTCTGAAACTGTTATCTGAATTTCAGAATCTCTTGGCATGTCTGGAAAATTATTTTTCATAATTTCATGCAGAAGTGCCTCTGTGTTTTGTGAAGCACCTTCATCACCTTCAGGTATTCCTGTAAGCTGAATGTTAGTTTTCTTTGAATTATCCCAGAGTTTTCTGAGAGAGTGATCCATTTTTGCTCTCCATTTCTCTTCATCTTTGAGTGCTTGCGTATGTTCAGAAGCTTTGTCTTCAGTGTCAGAGATCCTTTCTTCTGTCTGCTCCATTCTGTTACTGAGGGATTCTACTGTATTTTTCAGATCTTTGAGGGCTGCAACCTCTTTTCTAAATGTGTGATAAACTTTGGTCATTTTATCTTTGAAATTATTGAATTCTTGAGAGAACTTTTGAATAATTTGAAATTCTAATTCCCTCCTTTCCTCCATTCTGTTAATCTTATTTGCTATCCAGATTCTGAACTAGATTTCTGACATCTCAACCATCTGTTTATGGATGGGATCAGCAATTGCATCTGCCCCATCCTTCCTTTTGGGAGTCGATCTACTCTGGTTATTCAGGTTACCAGAGTTTTTCTGCTAATTCCACCCCATGCTGAATTTGCACATTTGAAAACCATCCTAAAACCTTTCTGCCAGTGGCTGTCATGGGAGAAGAGACCGCCTTCCTCTGGTTGCTCAGAGAGATAGGGCGTGTCTGTGTGCAAAAGCCTCAGGGGTGTGAGCCTTATTGTTCTAGCTGCTGTGGGTGTTGCTCTTTGCCTAGGGGTACTGCAGCTCCAGTGTGCTTCCCTCTCAACCTACCATCCTGTCGCAGTTCTTGGGCCACTGGGCCTGAGGTGCCAGGCTCGGCTCGATCAGTCCTCGGGGCAGCCTAGAAGGGTGCCTGCAGCAGCATGGAGCACCAGCAGCTGCCCGGGGAACCACGGCTGGTTCAGTCCTTGGGGCAGCCCGAGAGGGAGCCCACCACAGAGCGGAGTGCCAGTAGCCTTGGTGTGGAGAATGTGGTGGCTGGATAAGTCCTGGGAGGCAGCCCATCGCAGCGTGGAGCACCAGCAGCCATGGCACGGGGAATGCAGCAGCTAGATCAGTCCTGGGGGGCAGCCCATGAGGGAGCCTGCCATAGGGTGGAGTGCCAACAGTTACCGGCCAGGGAACGTGGTAGTTGGATCAGTCCTGGGTGTTGGCCTGCCACAGTGCAGAGTGCCAGCAGCCATGGCTCAGGGAACGCAGGGCTCAAGCAATTCTCTGGCTACAGGGCTGGGACAGGGAGCTTGGTTCCACAGGAGTGGGAGAACGCTCCTCTTGGGCCTCCTCTCACTATCTGTCTAGGCAAGGGGGGAAGGGTGGACTGGAAATTAAAAATGGCAGTGAAAAGTTAGTTTGATTTTTCTACCTGATGAGAGGGTGTTTGGAGTCTCAGCAGGTCCCTCTAGGGGAGTAGACCCCACTTCCTGTATCTCTCACATGTGGGGTGAGATAATAGGTCCTCAGTTCACCTCTAGCCTGTAGGAAACTTACAGGATCAGATAAAGAGAAAAACACAAGTTTCTTGGAGGATGGGATAAACACTTTTCCTTTGCGATGTATTATGTACCTGTAGATTGCTTGCTAGGAGTCTCAACTTGCCTCAGCGGAGGTATCCTGCAGATATCACTCTTGTCTCTCAGCTGGGCTCCTAGTCTTCAACTTGTTGGGTATTTTCTGGACTTTATCCTTCTCTCTATATGGGAGCTTCTGTCAGAGGCAGGTACCTGTCAGCCATTTTGCCACTCCCCACTACCCCCACCAAGCTATTTATGAGGGATCTGCTTCCATGACTCAAACACCTTCTATCATGTCCTACCTCTAACTTTGGGGATCAGATTTCAATATGAAGTTTAGGGAGACTAACATTCAAATTATAGTATAAGTAAAACACTTTATGACCTAATGATTCCTTATGGACATATTCTGCACCTTAAAAAGAATATCCTCTTTAGAACTAGATTGTATCTCTGCCAGCTCTAGATTCTTCCACTGATTAAACACAGCACAGTTCTATGGCCTCTTTTAGCTATGCTCCCATTAAAATAGAAAATCGTTGTCATGAGGCAATTGTTTCTTTCCATGTTCTATGACTTTCAGTAAGGGATAGAAAAAGGCCGGAGTTTTTTGGTGATATAATACATAGAGCTGAATAAGATGTCACCAGCTATACATGCACTTGTGTATGTGTGTGTGTGTATGTGTGAGTGCATGCAGCTTTATGCACTCTTATTCACATTTATATTCATGCAACTACCACATGCAATCAAGGTACAGAATTGTCCCACCAACACATTATGCTATCCCTTTGTGTTCACACCTTTTGAGATTGTATTTTTTCACTCACTACAATTCCCTTCATATCAATTCAGGTTGCTGTGTATCAATAGTTGGTTCCTTTTTATTCTGTGGAATTGATAGTCCACAGTTTATTTATCATTCACAGCTTGAAACATTGAGTAGTTTCTAATTTGGAGCTATTATAAATGAACTTTCTATTAACATTTGCATACAGGTTTTTGTATGAACCAAAGTTTTCATTTCTTTAGGATAAATATCCAAGAGTACAATTGTTGTAGCATATGGTAAATCCATATACGTTTATAAGAAATTGGTGAACTATTTTCCAGAGTGGCTTTGGCATTTTAAATTGCTGCTAGCAATGCATCTTTTATCCTGTTTCCTCTAGATATTGGCCAGCAGGTGGTATCATACCTATTTGTTTTTTCAGTCATTTTTGATAGATATGATAGATAGATATTACATTGTACTTTTAAATAGCATTTTCCTACTGGCTAATGATGTTGAACAACTTTTCATTTGCTTATATACCATCTGTATATCATCTTTGGTAAAATGTCTCCTCATGACTTTTGTCCATTTTCTAACTGAATTTTTAGTTGTTGTTGTTCTTGTTTTAAACTTAATTTTGAGCATTCTTCACATATCCTGGCTATAAGTTCTTTGTCATATATGTAGTTTGAAAATACTTTCTCCTAGTTTGTAGCTTGTCCTTTCATCACGTCAATGGGGTCTTTCACAGAACAAAAGTTTTTAATTATGATGAGGTTTAATTTATTAATTTTTCTTTTTATGGATCATGCTTTTGGTGTCATGTGAGAAAGAAAAAACCTCTTTGCATAATTTTAGATTCCAAAGATTTCCCTCTATGTATTTTTCTAAAAGTTTACATTTTACATTTATTTTATGATCCATTTTCAATAAACTTCTGTGTAAGGTATGAAGTTTAGGTTGTCTAAATTGCATGCATTTAACATTTATCTCTCACAGGAAGTTTTTTCTAATTTACTATGTCAACTATATGAAGAGTGTTATGATTATGGCAGACTTTAGCAGATCACCCCTAACATATGATTTTAAGAGTATGTGCCATGAATCATATGGATCTGGTATCTAATCCCATCTCTGCCACTTGTTAGCTGTGCAACCTCAGTGATTGATTTAACCTCCCTGAGCCTTGGTTTTCACAATTCTTAAATGGAGATAGTAATATCTATTTTATTATATTGCTATGAGGATTACATATGATGATGTATTTAAAGTAACATAATAGTGCCTGTGGTATATAAGTATAACCCCATACCATGGCTATTACTATTAACCCACTGTGACATATAAAGGATATTTGAAATAATTGTGCCCATGGAAGATATAAAAGTTGTTACTTGTCACAAAGACAAATCTTCATTACTTGATTTGGGAGATTATTTAGCAATTGGCTTTTGCAAGAAATTCATATGTTAGTATCAAGATGCGTGCCATTGATTACACATACAACAATATTTTTTAGTATCAGTTATATGTGGTTTTGCAATTTATAATTTGTGAAAGAATAATTGTATGGCCCCTGTATTAATTATTCTCTAGCAGCTCAGCCAACTGAGGTGTCTCTTTTCTGTATCACTTTTAAAAATATGGATCTACGATATAACATTAATATAATGTTTCATTTGGTGTTCTTGTCTTTCAGCTTTGGTTTACCTTTTCTAATGGATTTTCTGGGCAGATTATTTTTGAACGTTGGTGCATCAGCTTATACAATGTGGTAAGTATTTATTATCTCTATCAGATCAGGTATGGACTTTAGTGACATTCTTCACTGTTTGTGTCTGGGGAGTGTTTTTAAGTGAACCATCTATATACTTAGCAGACAGCAGAAATATGGTTGCTCCTCAAATTTTGATGGAGTTACAGTCCAATAAACACATCATAAGTGAAAATTGATTTAATATACCTAACCTATAAATTATCAAAGGATAGCCTAGCCTACCTTAAATATGCTCAGAACACTTATATTAGCCTATAGTTGGGCAAAATCATCTAACACAAAGACTCAGCCTAGTGAGAAGCTGGGATTATAGGCATGTGCTACTATGGCAGGATATATATATATATATTTTTTGGTACTGACAGGTCACTCCTGCTCAGGCTGTTCTCGAACTCTTGGTCCCCAGTGATCCTCCTACCTCAGTCTCCCAGAGTCTTAGAATTACAGGTGTAAACCACCACACCCAACTAATTCCATATCTTTTTAAACCTCCTGGTTAATAAAAAATTGTACATGGAATATATCACCCTATTTCTATACTAAGTGATGAATTTTGTTTGATCTCGAGTCCTATAGTAAATACTATTTTCCATTTTAGTTGAACTTTCTAAAAATAAACAATCCCATGCCATTACTTAACTCATTCTGAATTCAAAAACCAGGTATAAATTAAAATGTAAAGCTAAAAAGCTTATAAGCCACTTTGCCTTCCCATTTTTGTTTCATTATTCTACTTTAAGGACTGGAAATTAGAGAAACTTAGCATAAATATTGTGTACCCTGGGAGTGTAACACGACTTCTCTGCTGCACTGCATTATTGCAACCACAATTACACTGTATGATCTGTACACTACTCCTTAAATTCTATGTTCCACAAACTTAAATTCTGAAACAGAACACGCAAAAGTCACTGGACAGTCACTGAATGTCTAATAATATAAAAATGTCTAGTTTTCTGAACAATTGCAGTCTGTGTAGATGTTGACAGCGAGATGCATTTGGCTAGAGCACTGCTTCAGTGAGGCTGAGATTGTATGAATAGTCTTTGCCAGGAATATCTTGACCACAGATAATGATACTGATCAAATTTCTTCAACATTTTTTAAGAGAGTGGCAGAATACTCTGTGTTAGAAAAATAATTACAAATGCATGAACCACAGATTGGTCAATGGGGTCTTATTTTTTAATAAAAGGAAACACAAAACCCAGTTTTCTTTCTTTCTTTCTTTTTTTTTTTTTTGCAAGCAGTAAATGGGGTTATAGTGAGAAACTTAAAATCATGGGCCAACTTAGGATAAAATATGATGATAGAAATATCTATTGACTTCTTCTTATTATTATTGAGACAGAGTCTATGTTGCCCTCAGTGGAGTGCCATGGCATCACAACTCACAGCAACCTCAAACTCTTGGGCTTAAGTGATTCCCTTGCCTCAGCCTCCCAAGTAGCTGGGACTATAGGCTCCCACCACAACACACAGTTATTTTTTGTTGCAGTTGTCATTGTTGTTTAGCTGACCTGGGCTGGGTTCAAACCCACCACCCTCAGTGCATGGGCCTGCGCCATAACCGCTGTGCTACAGGCTGAGCCTCTATTGACTTATTAAATATCACACCATTACATATATATTTTGTAGACAGAAGAAAAAAAAATGAGGCCAGGGCATTTCAAGTAGTTATTGGCTGTGCCAGGGGTAGACTCTGTCTTCTTATTTGATCACTAAAATAATTGTCATACTATTTCTAGAGGTAATATATTAATATTACTTCTGCGTATGCATGACTAACTGCTATAAGAATTAGTCTTTTACCAGAAAAAAACTCACTCACTATGGTATTAGAAAAACTACGTGAAACATGGTTTTCATGCATTAGATGACAGGCTGCTTAAGGCTGTGATCCCCAAGAGAAGGCCTATTTCCAAGCCACAGTGAAGGAAGAAGGAATCAAAGGAAAGCCCAAATATTTGACTGAAGACACAAAGGTCAGAGGTCAGTGGGCCAAAGTAGCTAGAATTTGCCAGGCAAAAACCAGAAAAGAGAGACAGAAAGTCCAGAGACCTGCAGAAGGTTCCCTTTGGCTGAGGACTTATTCTCAGCATGTATGAGCAAAGTATACCCAGACCTGGGAAAGAACCATCAGAAAGCATTAGGCTGAAGAATTCTTGGAGTTCATTCAGAACTTGGAATAGTTTATCTTCCCACTGCATAGGTTATTAGGTAAATTCCTTATGTGGACCACACCTGTAATAGTAAGGGTGAATTAGTCCCATAGTAGACACTATCCCAGACCTATCATTACAAAAGACTGAGATTAAGCCTCAAAAGATTCAAACTGATTTGAGAGTTACTTACTGACATGTCCAAACATTGTGCAACAATATTTTCCACAACCAGTAACACTACATTTATAATGTTCAGCATTCAATAAAAGATATCAGGTATATGAGGAAACAGGAAAGACTCATAATTAGATTAAAAATATATTATGGAGGATATACCCAGAAATTATAAAGATGAGATATAGCATTATACATTTTATAAGCATGTTTTGGGATATAAAGGAATACATAAATATAATGAGCAGTAAAATGGAAGATATAGAAAAGAACCAAATGGAACTTCATGAGCTAAAAATAAAATCTCTGAAATGAAAATTTTTCTGAGATTAAGATTATATTGTAAACCCTAGAAAAGAGATCAGTAAATATGAAAACATGTCAGTAGAGAAGCACAGAGGGTAAAAAACAAAATAAAGCCTTGCTTTACTGTGAAACAATGTCAAGCATTCTATTGTTACATACTTAGAGCATCAGAAGAAAGAGGGTGCAGAAAAATATTTGAAGAAACAATGGTTGAAAATGTCAAGTTTGTTGAAAACTATAAACTAACAGATCTAATATTTGTACAGATTTCAAGAACAAGCCTAAAGAAAATCACTCAAATGCTTTTCATAATCAAATTATTAGAAATCAGTGACTAAGAGAACATGTAAAGCAGACAAATTTACAAAACAAACATTACATACAGAAGGTAATCACCATGACCCAGGCAGGCCAGGTGCAGTGGCTTATGCCTATAACCCCAACACTTTGGGAGGATAAGGCAGGATCACTTGAGGATAAGAATTAGAGGTCAGCCTTGGCAATATAGCAAGACCTCATCTATAAAAACAAATTAAAAACTTAGCCAGGCATAGTGGAGCATCTGCAGTCTTAGATACTCTGGAAACTGAGGTAGGCAGATTACTTGAACCCAGGATTCAAGAATTCAGTGACCTGTAATTGGGCCATTGTGCTCCAGACTGGGTGACACAGCAAGATCCTGTCTTTAAAAAATGTTTTTAATTTAAAAAGAATAAAAGCAACCTTCTTATTAGAAACCATATAGACTAGAAAGCAATGAAATGCCTTTAAAATTTTGAAAGAAAAAAAGAAATTCTATAACCAGTAAAAGATATCTTTAGAAAATTAAAGTGAAGTAAAAATCTACTAAAATTTAAAAAATGGAGAATTCATCACTAGAAGACCTGTAATACTTGAAATGTTAAATGAAGCTCTTCATGCAAGAGGAAAAAATATATCACAAAGAAATTTGGATCTCTCCAAAGAAAAGAAGAGTAACAGAGATATTAGTTATGAAGGCAAATATAAGAAACTCTGTTTTTGCATTTTTAACAAATGCTTGACTATTTAAAAATAAACTTAGTAATGTATTGTAAGGCTTATCAGCTATGTAGAATTAAAATAAATGATAGGTATAGCACAAAGAATGGACAAGGACAATTGTACTATAATATTGTTTGATTATTGTGATATATTGCATATGTATACTGCAAACCCTATAGGTACAGCAGTTCTCAACCTGTGGTTTGCAACCCCTTTGTAACAATAAAAATACATCCTGTATATCAGATATTTGCATTATGATTCATAACAGCAGCAAAATTACAGTTATGAAATAGCAATGAAAATAATTTTATGGTTGGGGGTCACCACAATATGAGGAACTGTATTAAAGGGTCATGGCCTTAGGAGACATTAGTAAGTTTGAGAACCACTGCTCTAGGACAACTAAACAAATAATACAAAGAGGTAAAGAGACACACTTCAAAAATAAAAACAGGTCAAAGGGGAAGGAGTAAAAAAAGATTTTCAATGTAAACAGTAATCAAAAGCCAGAATAGCTTTTATAAGAAATAGCAGAATTCACAATTAGAAATAGGGCTTCACATTAGAACCAGATGAACATTTCTTAATTATAAAGGGGTGAATCTGTCAAGAAAACATTAAAATCTTCAATATGTAATCACTAATAAGATAGCTTATTAGACACTTACTAAAAACAAGGAAGAAACTGACATAATTGAATGGTAAATTCAGTAAATCCACAAATACAGTTGGAGAGTCAAATGATCCTCTACTTAATAAACTGAAACTATAATTTCAATTTGAACAATAGTATAATCCATTTCACCAAATTGATATTTTTAGGAAACACTACCCAACAACAACAGAATACACATTTTATTCAAGTGCACATGGAAGATTTACCAAATTAGCGTAATCTCAGCAACAATACATAGATTTTAAAGGATTAAAATGATCAGAATGGTATTATTGTACAGTATAACTTAAACCACAATGGTCTTAAACTAGAAATCAATAATAGCAATATATTAGGGGAATAACCACATACTAGAAAATTAAAGAATTCACTTCTAAATATCCCATGAGTCACAGAAAAAAATCACAATAGAAATTATATTTTGGGCTTGGCACCTGTAGCTCAGCTGCTAGGGTGCCAGCCATATACACCAGGGCTGGAGGGTTCAAGCCCAGTCCCGGCATGCCAAAGGACAATGGCAACTACAACAAAAAAAAATAGCTGGGCATTGTGGCGGGTGCCTATAGTCCCAGCTACTTGGAAGGCTGAGGTAAGAGAATCGCTTAAGCCCAAGAGTTTGAGGTTGCTGTGAGCTATAACTCCATGGCACTCTACTGAAGTCAACACAGTGAGACTTTGCCTCAAAAAAAAAAGAAAGAAAGAAAGAAATTATATTTTGAACAGAAAAAAATGAAAATACAACTTTTTAATTGAATGAAATGCATTTAAAGCCCTGCATAGAGGAACACTTATGTTTTTAAATGTTTATATTAGAAAATAAAGGTCTAAAATTATTGATCACAGAATCAACCTGAAAAAACTAGAATAATAAGAGTAAATAAAGCCCCAAACAGAGTAAAATAAATAATAAAAGATAAGAGCATAAATCAATAAACCAATAGAGAAAACCAATGAAACAAGAAGCTGACTCTTAGAAAAGATCAGCAAGATTAATAAGTATCTATTGGCATTGATCAAATTTATCAATATAGATATATAAATAAATGAAAGATACTAATTAGCAATATCAGGAATAAAACAGGGCTCATCACTATTGATCCTATGAATAATAAATACATTATAAGCAAATATGAGTAATTTTTATGACATATTTTATATCTTGGATAAAATTGGAAAATTTCTTGATAAAATTGACAAATTTCTTGGGAGACACAAACTACCATGAAGACTACTACTCAAGAAGCCAAATAATCTCATATGTATATAAAATTAAGAATTAGTTCAAAACCTTCCCATAAAAAAGCAAAACAAAACAAAAAACTGTCCCAAAACATCCACAAATTTAGAAGAACTTTTTTGAAGAGAAAGGAGGAGGAAAACACTCAATTGATTTATGAGGTAGAATTACCCTGATTTCAAAACCAGACAAAGGTGTAATAGAAAAATAAAATTAATGTCTAATATCCCTTATGATCATAGATTCAAAAACTCTAATAAAGCTTTAACAAATCAAATTGAGCGAAATATACAAAACTAAATGCATTATCCCAGGAATGCAAGTTTGGTTTACTATTTAGAATTCAATCAATGTAATCCTCTATGTTAATAGATTAAAAAGGAAGAAACATATAATCATCTCAATAAATGCATAACATTATTTGAGCGAATTTATCATTCATTCCTGATGAGCCTTAGTGAAATGTTTCTACAAAAACACTATGGCTCAAATCACACTTAATGGTGAGGCTCAAATCACACTTAATGGTGAAACAGTGAATGTGTTCTTCTAAGATCAGGAACAAGATAAGAATGTATGCTCTTACCCTTTCCATTCAACATTGTCTTGAGGTCCCAGCCAGTGCAATATGAAAAGATCAACAGATTAGAAAGGAAGGAAAGTGTCTTTTAGTCACTCTCAGTACTGTCTGTGTACAAAATTCTAAAGAATACTCAGAGGTCATAATAAAGGCCCCCAATTCATTCCTGTTTTTCTGTATCCATATCGTTTGTTTTGCCCACCCACCATGACTGTGGATTTGGTCAGGTGACTTGATTGACCAATGAGATAATAGCAAACTTGAGCAAAAACAGAAATGCAAAAAGATGCTCGCTCATTGACACTTGCCCCGCTCTTGCTGCTCTATGTGATGAATCCGTAGTTAAACTGCCATAGGATGGGAAATCACGTGGATCAGAAAAATGCAGGAATAATTAATTTCAGGTCAAATGTCATTTTTCTAAGAAGCGCTTTTGATAGCACCTCTCAGTTTTCCTGGGCACAGTTTGTCTTCCAGCTCTTGAGTTTTCTCCACTGTCTTCTCTCTCCTTCCTTCCCTTTGCTTTCCTTCACCTCTTGTTCCCCACTTTTGCCACAATATACCTACATCACAAGATTCTCTCCTTGACAAGGTCTACAGCTCTTTAAAGGATTATGTCTTTTTTTCATTTAACATGGTTCTTGGTATAATGGTTGCTCAATAAATATTTAAAGAATAAGTGAGTGGGAAACCTCTATTTTGTTTCTGATGATAATAATAAAGACATGCAGTCCTTGTGAATTGGTTTCCATTTGGTCTAACATTCAATTAACAATATTTATGGAGTGGCTTCTCTGAGCCAAGTCCCAGCAAGTGAATAATCTATAAATCACTTTGTTCTTATGAGGGTGCTAGTTGTCATTATTGCTAGATTATTGGCCAGTACAAAATTTTATACAGAGGTGGCCAATATGTAAAGAATATTTTGTAATTATGATATTTTGCAAAATTTTGTAAGGAACATTCTGTTAATAAGGGTACATTTAGCTACAATTTCCATTTCCTCCCATAATGTGACTTGTGGGAAGCCCTATAATATGCCTATTATTTAAATAGCATAAAATAGACACTTAATTTATTTGCTTTATGCTCATAAACACAAGAAAATAAATGTATCCCTTTTATCTTTATAAAAAAATTACACAGTTATAAGCTATTGAATCCATGTTTTTTGTCAATCAGAAAATTATTTTATAATTTGAATGATGAGAACTGTTTGAATTAAAGTGATTTAGTTATAGCTCCTCTGTAAATAATTTTTATTGTAATAGTTTAAGACTTGCCACAAAATGCAAAAAGAATTGAGAGTTCTATGTATGCTTCACTCAGCTTCTCCATAATAACATTTCTGTAATCATCTTATCAAACTAGAAAATCCAAACTGGTACAATATCATTAACTCAGGTATGGACTAAGGGCTCTTCTTGATAGATTCTTGTTTTCTTGTAGATTTTCACTTCATTACCACCTTTAACCCTGGGAATCTTTGAACAATGTTGCAGTAAGAGCAGCCTGCTTAAGTATCCACAAATCTACGCTGTGTCTCAGACAGGGGAAATTTTCAACGCAAAGGTAAACAGGAAATTTATTGCAGATCTTTCATCTAACTTGATTCCAAAGATACATTGGGCCTTTTCCTTTTCTAAAGCTTTAGGAAAAAATCATTTTTAAAATATAAGGAATGCAGCCTTGTGCCAACTTCTTGCTACTATAGTTAAGTCAGGGAATTGAGGTTCAAATAAGAGGAATAACAGTGTTGGGAAATGAGAAAAAATGTCATGAAAGGGAAGCAAGGTACCCTGTGTGGTCTCCCAGACTGCTCCAACCAGCTTCAGGAGGCCTATTGTGGATTGGGTATCCTGACAAAGAGGGATGAATCTTCAACAAACTCGTCCCTTTGTGGATAAGACTTAAGCTTGGATGCTTGCAGGATTTTCTAGTGGACAGGACAAAACACATTTCACTGTTGTTCTACCCTGTTGTACAGATCGGACAAAACTACTGCCTATGACCATCTTTAAAAGAAAAACATTTCCAAAAGAAAAAATGTCAAGTGGAGTTATTGTCTACAGCATGAAAAAAGATGGATGAATGAAAACCTGGTCTAACAAAGTGTTGTCACGAAGGCCTAAAGGAGGATTACTTTAAAAAACAGCTTTGCTTGTTTCAAAGCCCATGTTATACAAGTTACAAAAGCAATTACAGCAGACTTGAAAATTATGCTTGCTGTGATACCTGGTGGGCTAACCACCCAGCGGCAACCTCTTGATGTGTCAGGAACCAGCCCTTTTAGGCCCTGATAAAGAAAGAGTGGATGTTGTGCTTGGAGTCAACTAGTAATGATTTGACATCTATAGGCAGAATCAAAAAGGCATCTACTTGACAGGTTTGTGATTAGATCCTAAAATCTTGGAACAGTGTGAAAAAGAAAGTGGTTGTGAAGTTGTTTAAAACATGTGGCATCAGTAATTCTTTGGATGGAACTGAAGACAATGAAATTTCCCAGGATGAGGAAAGTGACTCTTCAGAAGACACTAGTAATGTAGAAATTGAAGAAGACAATACTACTGATGTTGACAGTGATAAAGAGCTCTTGGCTTTCTACGATGCATAAATGTTGTAAATTTGTTACTGGTGCATCAAATTTCTTGTACCTTGCATTTTGTAATTATTTGTTACATAACATTTTCTTATACCATACTATGCTTAAAAATAAATGCTAAAATTCCTTCATAAGGCAAAATAAGTACCTAAATATAACAATTACAAATGTGCATTAAAAAATTAAAATGAAAAGTATTTTTTCCTAAAAGTTTGGGTCAAATATGTCAGTGGGCATTATACATGGCAAAGTATGGTACATTGTTTATATTTGTTCAAGTAATTATTTGTAATAATATAAACAGCAAGAGAAACTCCTATCTTTTCCTCTATATGTATTGTTTCCAGTGGTCTGGAATTCTATCCTTTGTAATAATAACTCAAATCATTACCATTATTATTTTCTTTCTGTCTCAAAGACTTTCTTTAACATTTCTTAGAGTGGAAAAAAAAACATTTCTTACAGTGCAAATGTGCTGGTGATGAAGTCTTTCAACATTCACATGTATGACAATGTCTTTACTTCACCTTTATTTTTTAAGAGTTATTTTTGGTTTGTATGACTTTCTAGGTTGATAATATACTTCTTTTGGTACTTTTTATAGTCTTCTTATTTATATTGTTTTGATGTCATCCTGAGTTTTACTCTGGAACACAAGCAAGTTAACTGGAAACAGTTCAGCCCTTCATAGTGTAATCTTTAAGATTTGTTATGTGGGGACTCAGTGCCTATGGCTCAAGTAGCTAAAGCACCAGCCACATACACCTGAGCTGGCAGGTTCGAATCCAGCCCAGGCCACCAAGCAACAATGATGGCTATAACCAAAAAATAGTCAGGTGTTGTGGCAGACGCCTGTAGTCCCAGCTACTTGAGAGGTGGAGGCAGGAGAATCCTTGTGCCCAGGAGTTGGAGGTTGATGTGAGCTGTGATGCCATGACACTCTACCCAGGGTGACAACTTGAGGCTCTGTCTCAAAAGAAAAAAAAAAAGATTTGTTATATGGAACATGAATAGTGCTAAGTCCAGAGATAATTATTATCCACTCTTGAGGTAGGAGCTTTCTATGTACTGTCTGAATCCAATGTTCCATTACCATGAGGTTTCTGACATTAATTTGTTTTTAAAGTGGTTTCTTACATTCTTTCCTGAAAATTCTCTTACTCCAGGAAAATCTGGGTCACATTCTTTTTTCATATTCTAAAAGCCTCCCTGACAAGTATGACAGAGTAACTGCTATATGTAAAATTGAAAGAGAAAAGCCTTTTGTTTGTATTGTTCTACCATCTAACCAATGTGCATCCTGGTTTGATTGAGCTCAGAAATTTTATATTATTGAGATTTCCTCTAAGAAAATTGTGCATGATCTGTTAAAGATTATTTTGACCAGGGTCAAGTTGTAAATGTAAAGGATAAGAATATATCATATAAAGTATGATAAATTATGTTTAAAGTCCTATAATTTTAAAAATTAAAAACATTTTTATCTTTAAAAGAATTAATTCTGCTTCTTTGTTACATGTATTCCCAGGCATTTCATTTTCTTTGAAGTTACTATGAAGGATATTGTGTCCTTAATTTGTTTCTCATCTTTTTTTTTATTATTATTAAGTCATTTGTACATAGATCATAAATACATTTATGCCATTATGGGATTCAATGTGTTGATTATTTGTTCAAATTGGAGTGCTTAACTTCCTACTAATCAACATAGTCATACTCAGTACTACTGTGAAACCAATTTATAATCACTCACACTTGCATATATTTCTCATCTTGATTGTTATTAGCACATTCAAAGGTTACTGATTTGTTCACATTGATTTTATACCTTGCAATGTTACTGTACTTATTAATAACTTCCAGGAGTCTTATGGTTGAGTTTCTGGGGTTATCTAAGTATAAGATGATACCATCAGCAAAGAGCAAGAGTTTGATCTCCTCTGTCCCCATCTGAATGCCCTTAATATCCTTCTCTCACCTGATTGCATTGGTTAGAACTTCTAGCACTATATTGAATAGTGCTGGCAATGGTGGACACTCTTGTCTGGTTTCAGTTCTGAGGGGAAATGTTTTTAGTTTTACTCTGTTCAGTATGATATTGTTGTAGATGATTTCTATAAGTTTAAGAAACTTCTCATCTCTATTTTCTTAAGTATTCTGATCAGAAAAAGAAGCTTAATTTTGTTGAAGAGAATTATGAAACCCTGAGAAAATAAATAGCAGAAGACACTAAAAATGGAGAACATACCATCCTCTTCATTGGGAAGAATCAACATTGTTAAAATGTCTATACTATCCAAAGCAATCTATAGATTCAAAGCAATCCCCATTAAAATACCAATATTATACTTTGAAGAACTTGAAAAAATAGTTCTTCATTTTGTATAGAACCAGCTAAGGTAATTGTTAGCAATAAAAACAAATCCAGAAGCATCACTTTACTAGATTTCAGGTTTTACTACAAGTACATGATGATCAAAACAACATGGTATTGGCACAAAAATAGAGAGATCTATGAACAGAATAGAAAACTAGAGATGAAACTAGCCTCATATTGCCATCTGATTTTTGTTCAGATCTGACCTATGCAGCAAATGGTCTGGGAGAACATGTAAAAGACTGAAACTGAACCCACACCTTTCACCACTTACAAAAATTGACTCATAATGGATAAAAGATTTAAATTTAAGACATGAAATGATAAAATCCTGAAAGAAAGGGTGAAACAACTCTTCATGATATCAGCCTGGGCAATTGCAACAACAATAAAAATAAACAAATAACTTAAGCAAAAAGCTTCTGCATAGCTAAGGACACAAAAATTAAAGCAAAAAGACAACCTTCAGAATGGGAAAAGATATTTGGATGTCACAAATATGACAATGGGTAGACACCCAGAACCTATACAGAATTCAAATTAGTCAACAAAAAAAGAGCAAACAATCTCATTTATCACTGGGAAAGAAATATGAACAGAAACTTCTCTGAAGAAGACAGACGAATAACTAACAAACCCATGAAAAATGTTTATTATCCCTAATTATCAGATAAATGCAAATTAAAACCACTCTGGGATATCGTATAACCCCAGTGAGGATAGCGCATGTCACAAAGTCCCAAAGGTGCAGATACTGGTATAGACGTGGAGAAGGAACACTTTTATACTGCTGGTATGGATGTGGAGAAGGAACACTTTTACACTTTTACATTGAAAACTAATATTCCCTCTTTGGAAAGAAGTATGGAGAATCCTCAAAGGACTAAAAGTAGACTTCCCATTCATTACTAAGTACCTACCTAGAAGAAAAAAAATCATTTTACCATAAAGACCTATGCACTAGACTATTTATTGCAGTTCAGTTCTCAATTACCAAGATGTGGAATCAACCCAAGTGCCCATCTACACATGAATGAATTGATAAACTGTGGTATATGTATATCATGGAATATTGTTCAGCCATAAAAAGATGGAGACTTTACATCTTTTGTATTAACCTGGGTGGAGTTGGAGAAAAGTGTCACAAGACTGCAAAAGTGAGAATTCAATGTACTCAATACTAATACAAAAGCAGTAGATGAACAAATACATGCACACACAAGATATAAACACAAACTCAAGGGGGAGGGTAGAGAAGAAAGGAGGTAGGGGGATTCATGTGGTCTCATGTAACAGGCACAATATAAGGGTATATGGCATACCTCCTGGTTGAGGGCACAACTACAACTTGTACTCTATTAGCCAATGCAAACAATGTAACCTAATTATCTGTACCCTTATGTTAATCTGAAATTTAAAAAAATTACTTCTGGTTCTTTTTCACTGGATAATTCAAGACCTCATAATTTTTTTTATAACAAATATGTTATATTTTAGTTCCATATTTATATTTAAGAAATTTACTTTTAGAATAACATTATCTTATAATTTCACAGACATTTCTTGTAAAATAGAATTTTTTCAATCTTCAAAAATATTTTAGCTTTGCAATTACCTTATACATAGCTAATATACTTTATAATGTTGCATACAAAGATTGCCAAAAAATGCATACACATTTTAAGAAAGGAAAAAACTGTATTAAAATTGTAGTACTCAATATATACTGATAACAAAAGAAAAAGACAAGTCATGTTGAACACCTCATGTAATTACAGAAGTCAAAAGTGACTTGAGTGTTACAAATTTAATATGAGTTTTTTCTTTCTTAAGATGTGTATGCATTTTTTTTTGTTCCCTATGTATTTTTTCAATTTAGATCAAAATGCCTTCTTGACTTTCTTGCTTTGTTTTCTTTTAGGTGTTTTGGATTCAATGTATAAATGCTTTGATCCACTCCTTCATTCTATACTGGTTTCCCACAAAAATGCTTGAGAATGGTAATGGATTTATTGTTTCAAATGTTTATTGAAAAGTACCTTATTCTCAATAGAGCTTTAATGCATGTGTGTATGTCCACAAAAAGAGCTAGAGGACACAAAAGTAGACTTAGAAAAATATTACATAAATTGAGTATTAGGCATTCCTCTGGCTAACAGATTGCAATCTGAACATGTAACAACTAACCTTTAGAAACCATCTTCTTTGCCTCTAACATGTATAAATTGAGAACTAGTGCTTTTTTTATAATTTTTTTTTATTAAATCATAGTTGTGCACATTAATACTATCTTGGGGTACAGTGTGTTGTTTCTATATACAATTTGAAATACTTTCATCCAATTGGTTAACATATCCTTCATGTCATTCTCATAGTTGTTGTGTTAAGACATTTATATTCCACATTTAGAAACATTCACATGTACCCTATAGGATAAATTTTAGGTGTGATCCCAGCAATCACCCTCCCTCCACCCATCCTCCCCCCTCATTTCCTCCCTCTCCCCTTTCTCCGTATTCTTGGGCTAAAATTGGGTTATACCTTTCCTATGATAGCTAAAAATTAGTTTCATAATAGGGTTGAGTAGATTGGATACTTTTTCTTCCATTCTTGAGATACTTTGCTAAGAAGAATATTTTCCAGCTCCATCCATGTAAACATGAAGGAGGTAAAGTCTCCATCTTTCTTTATGGCTGCATAGAATTCCATGGTGTACATATACCACAATTTAATGATCCATTCATGGGTTGATGGGCACTTGGGCTTCTTCTATCACCTAGAAATTATGAATTGGGCTGGAATGAACATTCTGGTACAAATATCTGTATTGTAGTGTGATTTTTGGTCTTCTCGATATATACCTAGCAGAGGAATTATAGGATCAAATGGCAGATCTATTTTTAGTTCTCTAAGTGTTCTCCAGATGACTTTCAAAAAGGGATGCATTAGTTTGCAATCCCATCAGCAGTGTAGAAGTGTTCCCTTTTCTCCACAACCACACCAGCATCTGTGATTTTGGGATTTTGTGATATGGGCTAATCTTACTGGTGTAAGATGATATCTCAAAGTATTTTCATTTGCATTT
>CAUYQV010059602.1:0-18026 GCA_963574575.1 Galagoides demidoff
ACAGGCGCCCGCCACAACGCCCGGCCATTTTTTGGTTGCAGCCATCATTGTTGTTTGGTGGGCCCGGGCTGGGGATTCGAACCCGCCACCTTAGGTGTACATGGCTGGCGCCTTAGCCGATTGAGCCACAGGCACCGAGCCCATCCAGTATATTTTTCATCTCAGACATTGTGTTAGTGGTTTAATTTGCGTCTTTAAAAAATAACTTCCATATTTCTGCTTAACTTTCTGAACGTACAGTTATTGCAACTGTTTTAATGCTCTTGTCTGCTTATTTTAACACATCTGTCAGTTGTTGGTTTTGATTTATTGATTTTTGCTTCACATTTTGGGTTGTATTTTTCTGCTTGTTTGTGTGCCTGCTTTTTAACTGAATACTGAAAATTGTTGATTTTATTTTGTTGTGTTCTTGATTTTTATTTATTTTTTATGTTAAAGAAATGCTTTGTTAATGCAAATACACACTAGCTATAAAGCACTAAGAAATGTGTAATTATCTATGTCATAGCAAACAGGTGGCAACTCAGCCTTCAGGGTCAACAGAATTCTTGAAGGAGATGCCAACACATCAGCTTCCCAGGGTGGAGAGGGCATCTTCCAGGTGAAGGGGGCCTAGCTGCAGCAGCTTTTCAAGTTTTCTCTCCTCATCAAAGATCATGAGAGGCATCCATTCAAGGGGAGGTCTGCAATCTGGTGGTCAAAATCTAGAGGACTGAAGGGAAAGAATTTTTCTATTTCTGGACAGATGTCATCTGAGGTAGGAACAGAGCTTCTTCCTCCGTAGTCTTCTTGGTCACCTTTTTTGCAGGGAAGTTTGGCTGCTGTTGTTTGAGGCGTCCATCTTACTGACTTTTCTCAAGTTCTGTTAACAGTTCTTTAGCTTTAGTTCTCCCTGCTTCCTTAGGTGAGGAAGGTCCAGACTTCAACTTCAGCCCATCTTTAGGAGCCACACATGTGACTGTTTCTCCATTTTTTCCTTATCGACAAAGATCAGAGTAACTGTTCTGGATTATTCTAAGAGTGCAGTGGGATACTTGATATTTTAAACTCCTACAAGTACTCTGAGCCTTGCTCTTGGATGAATTTATAAGGTGACCAGACATCCTGCTTTTGGCAGGATAGTCCAATTTGTCCCACGTCCTGCGGCGTTTTATAAAAGTCCTGATTTTTGGAAAATACGCAGGACAAGCTAGGAAATGGCAGGAGAACGGGAAGGGAATATATGGTTTTCAGCTGCCCTGTGGCTATTTTGCCAGGATATGAGTTTTATATAATTTTTGTTAATTTTATAATGTTAAACTTTGATAATAACAAATAATTGTTGAGAACTGATTATTGAGAACTGCTTATCAAAGTTCGCATTGTTGATCAGTTGTTAGAATTCAACCACCATTGTTTGGACTTAATGAACAATGGCATTTTTTGGCATTGGCAATGACAAAAACATTTTGTAACTGTCTCTCAAACGATACACATCGTACTGAGTGCTAGTGCTAGTTAAACAAGTGATGTCAACAAGTCAGCTATTCAGATAATTTAGGTAAGTAATTTATTGATTTATTTCATGAATTTAGCAGATAGTACTTGTATTATTTATATTTTATAGTGGCGGCAAAAAATTTAGTGCCGGCTTTGAAAGTGACACTTATGACTTACGAGGTATCATTATTCAAAAAAATATTGATAAGATTTTTAAATCTTGGGCATCAGCAAAAATCACAATAGAGAACAAATGGTTAGAAATATTTCATCCTTTTGAAACAAACCGTGTTTCATACAATAATGCACTAAAAACTGTGGGATATGTGCTGTCCTTACTAGGAACTAATGCTGCGACTGAACACATTTTTCCTATAGCAAATAAAGTGTGAATGTCAGAAAAATCACAATTAAGTGTTAAGACTTTGAAAGCCATTTTATGTGCAAAATATAATTTAATAAATTCTTGTGAAAAATTTCATGACCTTTTAAACAACGACAGCAATCTACTAAAAAAAATCACTCAAATGAGAAATATGCCAAAGAATAAAATAATACTATACATATTTTTAATGTATTATATTTGTAAATTGTACTTATGTTGAAATTAAAAAAAAATTACAATACTATTTTTGTGTTCTATGAAAATTTTTGTTGCTCCATATAGACCAAATTTTTAATTAAGAACCGCCCCCCCAGCCCCTGGTCAATGGTGTCCCACATTTACCAATGTTAAAAATCTGATCACCTTAACTTAGAAACAGTTTGGTCCTTTCAGGTGTTACTTTTAAGTTTTGTTAGGTGGGGTTAGACAGTGCTCAATCTAAGACTAAGTATTTCTCACTCATGAATTAATACTCTTCTGAGTACTTGACCCAGTGTCTGGTGAGTCATGATTGTTTTTATGTTGGCTTGTAGGGACAGATATCACTCCTTGGCTATGGAGAACTGGGCACCTAATGTGCCTCTTGGATGGCAGTTTGCCCAGCCATGCTGTACTAACCAGGATCCAACTAAGCGCATGATGGGGGCTATCTGCATGTGTCTGGGGGTTTCTCTTCTCTCCAGGGCTGGCCCTGGTCTTGGGCAATCTCAGCTTCCTCTTCTTGACTCAGGTGTCGACTGGCCCTACCTGTGTGCCTGCCCTTGTGCTGTGGCAGGAGCTCGCTCACAGCCGTCAGCTCAGTGTCTCAGGGGCTCCCTGGCTTGTATTCTGTGTCTCAGGGACTAATGTTCTTCGTTGTCTGAAACCAAAATCTTTCTTTTAACTTGAGTGGAGGTTTGCTTTTTCATTTAGGAGTGCAAATCAGCTGATTATCCCATCTTGCTTGGGAGTAGAAATAAATCAAGGGCAATGTTCTGATTACTTTGCCTTCCTTGTTTCCTTTAAACCTTACAACAATTTTTATAAAATAAGAATTTTCATGGTACCCAATTTTTAGCAGAGAAAACTGATGTACAGACAAGCTAAATACATTTTTCCTGGATCTACAGCTTATGAGCAGGGGAATCAGTACTTCTCCCTGTGATGCACAATTCCAGAGCCTGTATATTTATGACCATGTCAGAGAAGCTTTCAGATCAGTCTATATAAAAACATTGTTTAACTGCTTTCATCATTGCTTAACAATAAAGAGGAAATAATCTTTGTTTCTGAAATTTCCACTACCATGCTAAAATGATATTGCATTGATACAGTTGGTAGTATTTACTGGAAGGGCTTCAGAACCCTCAGACGCTTGGTACTTTCTAAGGAGTACTTACTTGAAGTTTGGCTTTTTAATCTTTAAGTTCAAAACAGGAACTTCAGTCAGAGTATTATATTTGAATGAACCTGGAAAGAAATTAACTGATAACTATAGTTATAAAACAACAACCCTCCTATATATGGGTTAAGAAGTTCATATCCTGAGAGAGTAAAAACAAGCATTTTCTTTGCTTTGCTAGAAAGAGTTATTTTAAATGAAATCTGAGTAAGGAGAAGAATGGACTCCAGGAACAATGCCTTTGCAGAGAGGACAGCCTGTGCAGAGTTCTGGAGCAGGGTGCTGGGAGCCGCCTGGTGAGGCTGGACCCCAGACCACAAGCAGGAAGCTAGAGTGTGGGATGGATGGTGCTGGGCAAGCAAAAGGGGTGGGATGGGGCCAGGCATGGCTTAGCCTTTCTAATGCAATGGGAGGCTATGGAAGCCAAGGGGTGTCCCACAATTTATGGTCTAAAAGAAATTCAATGAAATACAGTGTATGTAGTCACATGTGAGATTCCAGGTGCTTTGAGGACATTGCATTTAATCTCAAGCACGGTCCTAAGGAGGCAATGATATCTCCCTTTGGACACAGAGAGGTAGAGAGAGGTCTGAAGCTGGTAGACCTCAATCCATCCACCTCCTTCCTGCTCCTTCATGCTGGCTCCCATATCCCATTTTAACCACATGATTTTGGAGACTAAACCACTCACATACAACGTTCGAGTTTCCTTTTATCATTTAAAGAATATTTAGTTTTTAACCCCTAGTATCTGGACTGTGGTCTCTAAAGAACATTGCCAGTAAGAAGACTAGAACTCCTGTGTGAATCAGCAAACTCTAGGCCTGAGACAGGGAGTGTATGCAAGGAGACCAAGATGTCTTGTCATTTAAGAATTTTTTTTTGGCTCGGTGCCTGTGGCTCAAGTGCCTGAGGCGCCAGCCACCTATACCTAGGGTGGTGGGTTCGAATCCAGCCCGGCCCTGCCAAACAACAATGATGGCTGCAACAAAAAAAAAAAAAAAAAAAAAAAAAATTTCCAGGCATCATGGCGGGTGCCTGTGGTCCCAGCTACTTGGGATGCAGAGACAGGAGACTCACTTGAGCCCAGGAGTTGGAGGTTGCTGTGAGCTGTGATGCCATGGTACTCTACCCAGGAGGACAGCTTGAGGCTCTGTCTCAAAAAAAAAAAAAAAGAATATTCTTATTTAATGTTCTTGTCATTGAAGAGACCAAGAACACACTTAATATCTCCTGGGCAGACCAGTTGTGTAAAAAGGACTCAGAAACCATCCTAGGCTCATTAAAGGTAGAAAGTAATAGGTTGAGAGAATCAAATATTGCTCAGTAGCCCTTCCCTGACATCCAGGTGTAGATTTGCTCAGCAAATTGAACTTCTTTCATAGTGTTTCCTTCTACTTCCAAATTAGCCCAGAAAGAAGCCTGAAGACAGGGAATACATTTTATATAACCACTCAGTAAATATTAGTTGAATAATAAATAAATGAATAGACAATAAAAACATTAAGTGCTGAATGGGTGACATTAAAAGGGTTGCTCCTTTTTAAGGCTAAATAACCCCTATATAGTATAAGGAAAGAACAGTCCTTTTTCTGCAGAACAATTCTCACATGTGCCCTTATAACACATAGAAGGTTTCCTACACAGTTACAGCAGAGTCAGAGATTCCCTGTAGTCTGCCTATAGCAAGGGTCCACTTAACTCCCTTTTCATAAGTCACAATTTAGTGTATGGCAGTAACTTTCTTGTCTAATTTGGTTCACAACTATTTTTTTAAATTACAGAAGGAAAAGGAATGTTTGAGGCTGAATTACTTATGATATGATTGGAAACTGTACCACAAATTGTAGTATTGTACTTCACCTTATGTAGTCTATAAGTTTCCTCATATTTAGATGGATGGCTTAGAACCTGGAGTCTAGTTATCCAGTTATTGGATTTACTGTTCAGTAAATATTGTAAGTATATTACAGTATTATAGTTCAGTAATACTGTAAGTAAATTAAACTTAAATGAATGATTGTCTAGAGAGTTAAGAAGTTTTTTTTTCAGCTACAAAATGATTATATCTGGTGTATACTTGTAGCTAACTTTTTAATGCACACTTAGGAAAAGTGGTGTGGGGTGATCTAGTAAGCAAAGACATAGTTATTCACTCAAAATACACCCCATTCCAATTTTTCCCCTTACTTTAATGTTCAGCCTTTTTTTTCTTTCCCTTTGCAATATATGACCAATTGCTTAATCTTCATCTTAAATCTTAGCTACATCTGACAGCTGAATCTTTCCACCTGCAACACTGAAAGCGATTCTTAGTGCCAGGTTTTTACTCATGGAACATTATCTGCAGAGTAGTTGCTGTTAACTGCTGTGGAAACGACATCGGAAAGAACACACTTTATTTACATCTCAAAGGCTCAAAGTAACATAAATCCCATGGCCCCTCTAGGTATCTGTGCAATACCCCAGCAGCAGAGGTCCCTTAGGTTTACATTTCAGTCACCTCAAAAACACATTAGAAAACACAACGAATTCCTCAGGGGGACTGAGAATGTCTCTTGTTTTTCCGTATCCTGTTTTTTGATGAGCTCATGTGGATGTGCCCTGACACCTCTGAGCTCCTGTTCTTGGCTGGTATAAAGATAATTTAGGATTTCAATGTGGTTTCATTTATATTGGAACATTATAGAAAATAATTTAAAAAAATATTAGACCATTATGACATTTTTCCCTATTAAAGCCATTAATGCTTTGTGATGGTGCATAGCAGTCAACCGAAGTGCTGGCGCTCACTGTAGTCAGCAGGAGTGCCGTCACTGGGTCTCTGATGTATTCTGCAACAACAGACCTTATTCTACTAATTGTTCAGCTAACTTTTGTTTATTTCTCCATTATGGTGGCAGCTTATAGTATTCTCAGGACTTCCAACACGCTGAAGGACAGCACTTTGGAGCAAGATCTATCAGGATGATGACTTGCAGTCACCCTTTTCTCTTGAGGAAGAGAATATTAAGTCAGCAAACTATAAACCCGATTTCTAAGGCTGATTTTGTTATTGGGGATAAGGATCAAAGTCTTTATCAGGGTAAGGAGACCTTTATTTAAATGGCTATTTTCTTGTTCTCCTGCCTAACAGTGGGTCAGATGCTGGAAAGGGTTTGAGCTGGGGATGCATGTTTGATTAAGCTGTGGACATCTACAAGCCAGGAGTGAATCTCAGTGTGCAGATCTTACTACTTCATCAAACATATAGAGGCCCAGCTAGCTGTCACCACTTGAATTGTGCTTGTTCACACCCAGCAAGACAGTTTTCAGCCAGAAAGAAATCAGTAGTTTTTCTAACAATGAAAACAGCAAAAGGCAAAAAGAGAACATCCTATTGTTTCACTAACTGCTCCATACCAGGAACATTGGTGTTGTGAGTGGGATATACAAAAGACACATAGTGATTTCCAGCTTGGCCCCAGCAGGAGGGCCTCTCATCTCTGTGACACTGGAGATGGCCTGGGGAACTGGGTGACCTTGTACTTACTTAGATTTTTTTGGAGCAGAATATGAGTTTTATTTGTAAATGTGAAAATGATGATGGGGTTATTTAGGATCTGAAGGGCGTCTGGAGTTTTGAAAAATGGAGAGGAAACCATTACAGACAGCAGATAAAAAGCTGAAGAAGTTTCAGTGGGCTCCTCACTCTTCTACTAGCCATGGGAGGTGACAGTGTCATGGCTCCAGGTCAAGTGTGGTGATAAGCACTGGTGGGGTGGGAGCTGGCTACCCATCCTTGATCTTGCAACTGTGAAGTTCATGTTCATGTCCCTTTGGGATGTGCCTTTGCTCAACTTGTATTTATGCTTCTCAATTTTTTCCTTTCCTTAACAATAGGCATAAATACACTTGAGAAGAGATGCCGTCAGCACCCATCTAGGGCTTCATGCTGAAACTCAGAGGATGTTTGGAGTTGTTTCCTAACTCCCAGCTTGACTTCTGGTTCCCACACACCTTGGGCGTGTCTCATAGCTTCCAGGATTCTGTCCGGCCCAGAGGTGAGGTGGGGAGGAGTTTCCATCTTCCCTGCTTCTTGCAGAGCTGACCAGGCCCTGAGGTTTATTTTTTTTTCCTTCCCTTCCACCTTTCCCTCCTTGAAGGCTCTTAAAGACAACTTTGAATGTGATTAATGGTGGCACAAAGTTCAAGGGCTGAAGTGTTTGTTTGTTTAAGAGAGTTGTTTTGGGCTGTGTTTTCCCCCTGCATGGACAGCATGGATGGCATGGACAAGCCTCAGCTTTACGCTGGTAGGAGCGTCTGAGCACTGGTGAGAGAGTCTGGGGCAAGCTCACTCCTGTATCTCCCTTCCATCCTTGGGGGTAATTCTTTCTCTCTTTGCAGGGAGGAAAAGGCATCTTCTGTGAGGTTTGTCTCAATTTCTGTGAGTCTCCCAGAGGCTGGGATCTGATGGGGGACAGGGAAATGGGGGCCTGTCACTGGACTCAGGTAGGGGTGGGTGTCTCAATAAAGCTCCATGGTGGAGACCTCTCAGTGTGCACACTCATTCCATCAGAGCTGCAGGCTGGGGGTTCATACTTCAGCTGTGTCCGGGGCACCTCCTTCTCCAGACCAGGATCCTATAAGTTCCCCCCAGCAGACTGGATGTCATTCCCTAAAGTGAGATTTCAGGTGAGCAGGTCACAGAAGCAACGATATAAGAGTGGTACTTTCCCTGGGGGCCAGTGCTCCTGCTTTCCACTATGCTCCTTAGGGCACAGGGGCAGTGGAGGGCACAGGGGCAGTGGAGACCACAGGGGCTCACCAGCAGTTTCTGAAGCCCAGTCCTTTGTGCCAGGAGAGGTCACACAGGTGGCATTTGTGGTACAAGGATGAGGAGAAATTCACAGGTATGTCAGGGAGATTCCCAGCAGCTCTGCGGGAGGGGTTGGGTGGGGTGTCAGATGGCTGCCCACCTTATTTGTTTGGCTCAGATACAAACAGAGTTTATATACTATGTTTGAGTTTAATATCAGAAAATTTGAAATGAACAGGATGTCTTCAGGGGCCACTCTCTCTGGCCTCGTCCGAAGGGCTGTGCTGGTCTGCAGTAGGGGTGTTCCTGCCTAGAATGGGTGCTCCTGTCTGCCACTGAAGGTACCTCCCTGGGGCCTTAACGTCCAGCCTCTGCACCTATCACCTCCCTGAACAGATGGTAGTACTGTCGTGGGAAAGAGAATAACTTTCTCTCTTTTATTTTTGTTTCTTTCATGTCCAACATGATGATTATATTAGCTTTAGATTCTACCTTTGCAAAATGACCATTTTTCTTCATTGAAAACTTTTTATAATTGGAATAAAGTGATTTTTCAGGCTGTCACCTTTCTCTTGAGAAGAGGGACTGTGGAGTACTTCAGTTATTTAATTTGCTTAAGCAACTTTAATTCTTTACTCTTCCCCCTCTGTCTGCCATAGTAAATGCTGACAAACTACAGGAAAAAAAATACAAGTTTTCACATTAAATTTCTGAGGTATTTTTTCCCTACACTTAAAAATCTGGGATTTTTATTCTTTATGGGTTGATTGCCAAATAGTTATTTAAAATTATAGCATTTGCTTCCTGTTTTCAAGGGTTATCTGAAATCAACTATTCAAATATAGACCAGTTGCAAAACGTGGGGCTTAAATTAGACTTTGCAGGGACTGTGGGGACAGCCCCATCCCACAGCAGGTGTGAGGGTTGAGTATGCAAACACAGCTACCATAGCCATCGCTGGGTACAGACACCTCTCCTACAGGCTACAGCAAGTGTGACTGTCTGGGGACCCAGAGCCTTCCTCAACTTGAAATCTGGGGTCAGACCTCAACTAGGAGGTCTCATCATTTTCCTGAAAGATGAGTGATTGCCCCACTTCTGTCTTCTCCAAGAACAAATAAAGAAAATAAATTGGGGGCAGTGCCTGTTGCTCAGTGGGTAGGGCACCGGCCCCATATCCCAAGGGTGGTAGGTTCAAACCCGGCCCCAGCAGAATTGCAACAAAAAAAATAGCCGGGTGTTGTGGAGGGCACCTGTAGTTTCATCTAGTCGGGAGGCTGAGGCAAGAGAATTGCCCAAGCCCAGGAGCCAGAGGTTGCTGTGAGCTGTGACACTATAGCACTTCACTGAGGGTGATAAAGTGAGACTGTCTCTACTAAAAAAAAAAAAAAAAAGGAAGAAAAGAAAAGAAATTGATGTTCCTTCTACATGTTTCTTTTGATCTTTCCTCATGACCAGACATGTTTATAAGTGTTCTCTTCATGTTGCGTATGTTACATGCTCTGTGGAAGCCTCAGAATCAAATCACTGTATTATAGGCTTTTCTTAGCAGTGCTGAGGATGCATTCTTCTCTCATTAGGGGCTCTTTCATGTGGTGGGTGCAGTGATCATATAGACATTAACAGACAAATTAGGCATGATATTGACAATGCCAGAGATTTGGAGGAGCAAAGGAGCTGCTGCCCAGGATGGACAGAAGGATGGGTAGAGCATGCAGCTCTGTGAGTAATGACTGAATGTGAGATTGTACAGTCATCTGTCTCCACATCCTGATGCTAAAATGCAGCCCAGCTATGTCCCTCTATTCAACACTAAAAACACTACTGAACTGTTGACAGCCATAGTCTGATCATCCCTGGAGGCCTCTGGCTGCATTGTTCTTATTCAGTGTCCACACACAGGTGTCACTGATGAGGGACCAGCACTCTTTTATAATCTATGAGTGATGGGAGCTCATCTGTGGTGGCAGCTTCTTGCTGGCTGGCACCCAGAGCCTGCTGCTTCACTGCAAGGATACAGTGGCACAGACACTGGGTGTATAGCAGTCTCCCCATTTCAGATGATGAGTTCTTAGCTCCCATCACTAACTTCCTTCCCATCAGATGCTTAGCTGGGTAAACTGCTGGAAGTTGTCTCCCATGCCCTGGAGTGATGGCACTTGTGCAGAGCCATTCCACCTCAGTGCACAGCACATCACTTGCCTGGGTGCCTGGCTCTAGAGGAATGTCTGCTGTGTTAATTAGCGTGCACTATATATATCTCATGTGCCTTTGTCTTGTCACAAGGCACCCTCAACATTGGGGTTTCTCTTCTGAAATCCCAGCAACCTGTGGCTGGTGGGTGTGGGCTGCAGTCCTGCTCTATGTCATGGTGTTAGCACATGGCCCTGTGCAATGTGAGCATGTGTGGCTGTGCTCCTCAGCCAGCCCCGACCATATGCTGACTGTACCCTGGGGTGCCTGAGCAAGTCAGTCGCAGGCCAGGGGATCAGGGGCGCAGCCCTCACTTTCTTCTTTTCTGTGATTTCAGAATTCAGCAAAGAAAGTTTTTACAAATCTTCACTCCCTACTCCTGATTTCATTTCTAGCTGAGGCCATAAGACCACAGGAAGGCTTATGTTTAAACTGATAGCAGTGTCTATAGTCTGGGTCCCAGAGTATGGCTCTGCATTCCACCCTATGGAGGTACACATCTGGCATTCTAGGTTTGGACAGGGAGTTGGCTTCTGTGATCCTGCTGAGAAGGAAGGCCCCCTTCCTTTTGTTTGTCTCCTTCTTACCTGAGGGCCACAGTATGTGACTCCCAACTCAGCATGGCCTTGTGTCCAGACCTATGATTGCTGTGAGGTTTGCACTGAAAAGTCAGGAAATCCTTGTCATTCCTCATCACAATTAAGCAATCAGTTTCCCTGGAATGCTACTTATGTTGGACCAGATAATCTGGTAGCACTCTGAGTGGCCTTTTACTGATGTGTGGCCCCATCCTCTGTTGACTTAGAGCCTGCCCAATGGCCAGAATCTGTCAGACCCAGTGGATTCACGGGTTGTCTCCAACCCACCAGACCGTCCCCCCTCAGGTTTATAATTGAAAGTGGTAATTACAAGAAAATAGGAAAGGGTGTGCAGATTGACTCACTCCAACAGGGAGAAGTAGGAAAGGAAGTCTGTGTATGGCAGGGAACTGCAGCCTGTACACATGGGGGTGGGGTGATGTGGAGCAGGCCTGGGCACTTGGCCTGAGCTGGCTTTCCTTGGCAGATAGAGATGGAGGAGATGGAGTTAGTGTGGGGAAGCATAAGCAGGCCAGTCTGCTGTGTTTATACAGAGTTTCCCCCAGAAGTAAGGCAGAAGCTAGGCATCAGTAATGAGCACATGTGTTTAGAAAGAGTATAAGGTACTTATAAATATTACAGTGGTGTCACCAGAGTTAAAGGGTTTGGCAGCATTTCCATTGTAAACTCTCAGTGTCAGGGGCTTAAAACTCAGCTGTAAAAATTCCAGGCTATAACTTGGCATCCTAGGACCTGCCTGGGAACAGAGCTTGCCTCCTGCCCTCCTGCAGGTCCCCTTCCCCTGTCCCTATGCAGCTCTGCATGTGTCTCTGCCACTCTGGTCCTGGCACCCACTGGGGGAGAAGAGAGGTAAGCACCCAGCACATGAGGCTGGATAAGGCTTTTTTTTTATTACAGGGGAGCCAGATGAGAAGTATCCACTGATTTCACTGACCCTTTGGGGGCATGGAGCTTGGAGCTTGGTCTGTGTAAGATACCACCCCAGTTCTTATAAGTGGCTCCTGTGACCACAACCACCAAGGGCCAGATAACATTGGGTAAGCAATAGGGTTAGGAAAATTCAATTAAAATCACAGCACCAATATCTGAGAGCCAAACATGTTGCACAGCCAGTTTCATAGGGTCCACTGACTATTTCCAGGGAGATCTCCTCACGGCTGCTGCCCAGGAGACAGCGCTGGGGAAGCACTGCTCTTTCTCTGTCATCTATAAAGCCAGTGGTCACAAAAATTGATTAGCAACTTTGGCACAGAGTTACATACAGATAAGTAAAATAGAGGTAGGGAGTTCCAGAATTAATCTGAAAACAATCTTGGTTAACACAAGAATTTTTGAAGAGAAAACTTCCCCCTCTCCTTTGTTTTATGATAGCAGCTTGTGGGAATTTGAATCAACAAATGCTCTGTCTTTGCTGAGCATCAGCCTAAAACTAAAGACAAAATTGAGCACCAACTGTGTGCATAGTCTCTGGTAAGTGGCCAGGTTGCATGAGAGGCGGTGGTCGTGAGTGCGCGTGTGCCACAAGACGCTGCACCCCACCCTTCCGCCATGTAGGTAGGAGGTGATCTTTACACTGCGATCTCTCAGCCTCTAGGTCCAGCTGTTCCTACTCTTTTGACATCATCGTGGCATCTGTTAAATTCCTGTAGCAGCTACAAATGTCTTTTCCTTTCATAACAGACTGACATGTGCTGTGTCCCCAGAGGTATCCTGAATTATTAAGGAAAAAAAATTGTAAGATAATACTTCAGGAAACATAAACCAGCCTATAAAATGGACCAAGAAATTTGTTGTGCTCAGAGCCCTTCATGCATTCATTTGAGGTTGTAAGCACTCAAGTGCCAGCCTGAAACTTTAGCCAAGCATCTTTCTTCTGTTCTCATAGAATCATATGTAATCCTAAGTGTATGTCACTCTCAGAGTCATCTGGCATGTCTGCATGGGCAAAATCAGTCTTCATTAAAGGGAAGATCGCTAGCAACAGCTCTGGCTATTTATTCCATTTGTGATGTGCAGTAAATTGACTCAAATCCTTAAGGTAGAGAGATAATTGTTGTTAAAATCTCAATCTTAGCTGAGCCCATAGCATTAAAAAAAGTAAGAAATAAAAAATCCACATTGCACAAGTTACACAGAGAACATCTTGTGTTTTCAGGCTTGCTCCTGGCTGGTTTGGCGTCAGGTGAGATACTAGAAATATAGACTCAGGAATGCTAGAGGTTGTTTTGCTTACAGACATACCTTTCTCCCAATGGCATGGCAGGGCCAGGGGCCACATAAACCAGGCTAAATTCAAAGTAAATCAGGAGTAAGATTCAAAGTCCCTCTGGCATGGGGCAAAATAGACTAATTAGAATACTTTAAAAGAAAATGGAAGGAACCAAGCTCAGCAATCTGGGCTGGGCTGCTGCTTCGCTATGTTCTACCTTTGTTTGGAAATGAGAATCCACGGTGCTCACAGCATCACATCCTGTTGGCTCTTCCACTCTTTCCTCTGTGTTTGCCCCTCCCCTGTTCCAGAAATTTCCTTTCCTGTCTTCTCTCTTACCTTCATCTTTCCTTATCATTATTTTTAAGGGACCATAGGCAGCGAGATACATAAAAACAATTTCAATCTTCCGAGGGAGAGCAGTAGGGAGATGAAGAAAGAGGCCCAGGCAGGGCTTGGGTCTCAGGTCCTCACAATTCACCTGAGGTTTTCTCCTGCAATGTTGTAGTCCTTGTGTGCAACGACACTTAATTGTGTGCAAATTTTGAGCAAACCTCATTGACTTAGAGGACACACATACGAAATACTCTTACTACATTTGTTTTATAATTAATCATTGCTTGAGTTGTTTCCCACTCTTAATTTTTCTTCAAGAGACATTTGAAATCTATTGTTTAAAGTTTAAGTCTTACATGACAGCCAATAATTTCCTCCCATATTAAACAGAATGCACACAGTGGGTTCAGCAGTCACAGAACGTAACATCTTTCCTTTTATGAGGCAAAAGATGAACATCACATGATTGTTCATCACATGATTCCTGAACAGATTTTTGTTTCTTTTACTGAAGATGCTAATTAAATCACAGAACTTTATGTCAGTTGCTTCTTGTTTCTTTTCTACTACAGGCTTTACTCCTAGACAGCCCAGCATGGCCGGCCATCAGTGGTGCGGAAGATCCACATAATACTGTTTTTTATTGCTTTCTTTTTCATAGTAAACAACCAAGTTGGGGATATGGCTGTCAGCTTATCACTGGATAAAATTTCAATAGTTGCACATCTGTGCATGGTCATGAGTAATGATTTCATCCTAGTTAGGATTATGTCTGCTGGAGGTATGCATCCTCAGGCTTAAGTACAGCTGCCTGAAGTTGACCTTGAGACTTGACAGAACAGAGTGGGGAATGTCTGCAGTGTAGGCAGCCCATCTCTCACATAGACAGAGGGGGCTCAAAGGGGCTCAAGGGCACCCACATCCTACAGTGTATCCCTTTAATGTACTACAGAGAATGAGCCCTGAAAGTATAGTCTTGAGAGTTTATTCCTTTAAGTTGGCCATAATTCTGGTTATACTCTGTAGCATCTCTGTGTTTTACTTGCATAGAAAACCACTCTAAATTCTGTAATAAACTGTTGCTCTAGGAAAGTATGCATTGCCCATCCTGAACCCTCATGAAGTGCCTGGTGTGAAACCCTGCTGCCTGGGTTGATCGGGTAATGGCAGGCAGGAGTGAGTACACCAAGGGTGTCTGTCGCTGGTTTTGTGCACATCTCTTGAAGTGACTGTATACCTGTCTCTCCACCCAACAGGGGAACTTCCAGGTACTCACCGGTCTGTCCAGGCTGTTTTCACATCTATGGAATACAACTGCACACACATCTCTCTGTCACTGGACATGTGTTCCTGACTGGCTGTGATTCAGCCTGGGTTCAGGTGCTCATGCCCTGAGGAAGCTGGGTACACCCTGCAAGGAGTAGCAGCTTTCCTTGGCTATCTGGCACTGACATTGTCTGCAGTCTTGGACAAACACCTTGCAGGGGACCTGCTATAGTTCATATGTTTGCCCTCTCCAAATCTCCTGTTGAAATTTGATCCCCAATGTCGGAGGTGGGAGCTTTAAGAGAGGTGTTCAGGTAATGGGAGTGGGTCCCTCATGAATTGACTGTTGCCCTCCCTGCAGGGATATGACCAGTGAGTCCTCACCTTGTAAGTTCCCCCAAAGCTGGTTGCTGAGAAAAGCCTGGCCCCTCTGTCCTCTGCTTCTTTCCTTGCCCTGTGATCTCTGCACAGCTGACTCCTCTACCGCATGAGTGGAACAGCCTGAGTCCCTCCCCAGAAGCAGCTGCACCCTCATGCTTCCTATATAGCCACAGAGCCTCTTTTCTTTGTCTCTCTGTTACTTTGAGAAAGAGTTTCACTCTGTTCCCTGGGTAAAGGGCTGTAGCGTCAGCCTAGCTCACAACAACCTCAAACTCTTGGAGATCCCTCCTGCCTTGGCCTCCTGTGCAGTTGGGACTATAGGCACCCGCCCCAAGGCCTGGCTAGTTTTTCTATTTTTTTAAGTCAAGATGGGATCTCCTTCTTCCTTAGGCTGGTCTCAAACTCCTGAGCTCAAGCAATCCACACTCCTTGGCCTCCTAAAGTGCTAGGATTACAGGCATGAGCCACCATCCCAGTCAGCCTTAGGTATCCCTTTATAGCAACACAGAAAAACTAAGACAGAATCATATTTCTTTTATCCTGTCCCAAACTTAATTTAGTTTCCTTGAACCCAGACCTTCAAAAGGGTAAAAGCTTGGTAGGTTCAGTAAAATTGCTAAAAAAAAAAAAAAAAAAAAAAAAAAATCCAGTCTCTACCACATAAAATTATAAAATAAATGCTTTAGTTTTTAGAAATAGAATTTAAACTGATTCTCTGAATTAATGATAAGGTTAAGGATTGAATATTGCTAAAATATTCTATATTATACCATGAACATTGAGTAATATCTCATAATAGCTGTCATTTATTTAGAACTTTTTGAGAGAGATAGTGAGAACTTTACATTTATTTTCTCAATTTTTAGTTGAGAAAACTGGGCCTTTTCTCAGTAGGAACTATGTGTTATTAATCTCTTTACCCAAAATGGAGCTTGGCAAATAGTAGGAGCTTAATAAGGTTTTTATTTAAGGAATGCAATTTTTAATCAACAGTTGACCTTGAGATATTATAAGAATTGAAATTGTATTTCCCTTAAGTGCACCTTTTTGTAACTAAATACTTACATTTCTCCAAATGGAAGATGTCTGTGTAACATTGTCAGGCCTTCCCTGGAATAGAATTCCTGTATTAATCTTCATGGTTCACATGTAAAAACTGAAGAAAATTATGAAAGAATATTGTAAGGTAACTTGTACATTGGAAATGGGCATAAGTTGAGCAGATTGTAGCTATTTTAAGCTAAACAAAACAAACAAAATAAAGAAAATAATAAATTTGTTTTCACATATATGAATGACAAAATAATGAATAATTTTACAGAAAACAGGTAAAAAGAGAGAGAAGAGCTGAACAAAAATTGAAACAGATTGTTTAACAAATATTGTGGATTTTTTTTAACATTGGAAATTAAAAACAAAAAGTGTGTAATAGTTTGTCCTTGCTGAGGCCTTGTTGAAGTTTGTTCTAGTACTAGAATTTTAAGATAGTTTTTGGTTTAAATATTTTCTCCAAAAGAACAAATATTAGTTTTTTACATTAAGGTCACATAAAAGATCATAAGTATTTAGTAGTTTGAAGACAGAATTGTTGTTACATTAGTAAAAATGTAAAAATACACATTTCTTACAAATACCATAAAACTTGGAAAATCGCCAAGTACCTGTTGGCTGGGAAGGGAAGCTAATCTGCCTGGCTCATTTCCTTCCATTGGTGTTGTTGTCTACAGAAATAGAGTCTAATACTTCCCATCATGCAGCCTCTCCCCTGCCAGGGCTGGAAGGGCTCCTTGCCCAGGGCAGAAACAAAGATAATGCACTGTTTGTTGATCTCTCTGTAATCGTCAAATGGCTGGTGGCCAGAAGGCAGCCCTTGGCAAATAACAATGAACTAGGAAATGGTTGTGGTAAATATTTCCCTTCAATTCCCTTTTCTGACGACAACTTTGGTCAGGTTTAAAATGGACACACTGAAATGACTAATGTGTGTGATCTGAAGCAATTTGAACTTGAGGAATGCCGTGAAAAAAATTTTGTGTTTCCCACATTTTTAATAATTGAGAGCAAGCCTGACAATAAAGTAATTACTTTAAAATATATTTTTATCTTTTTTTATTGAATCGTAAACAGGTAGATCATGTAAACATTAATGCATTTATGGGGTACAATGTGCTGATTTCATATACAATTTGGAATGCCTACATCATACTGGTTAAAATATCCCTCACTTCATTTAATTAGTTATTGTGTTAAGACACTTATACTCTATATTTAATAGATCTGACATGTACCCTTGCAATATGCACCATAGGTGTGATTTCACCATTCACCCTCCCTCCCTCTTATCTCCCCCATTCCCTCCCATCTCCCCTTCATCCTGGGCCACAGTTGTGATCTATTCTTCATGTGAAAGTGTGAGTGATTATAAATTGGTTTCATAATAGTACTGAGAACACTGGATACTTTTTTCTCCATTCTTGGGATACTTTACTAAGTAGGATATGTTCCAGCTTCATCCACATAAACATAAAAGAGGTAAAGTCTCCATCTGTTTTTAAGGTTGCATAATATTCCATGGTGTACATATAACACAATTTATTAATCTATTCATGGGTCAACAGGCATTTGGGCTTCTTTCATGATTTGGCTATTGTGAATTGAGCTGCAATGAACAATCTGGGGCAAATATCTTTGTTATAAAGTGATTTTTTGCCTTTTGGATATAATCCTAGTAGAAGAATTGCAGGATCGAACAGCAGGTATACTTTTAGATCCCTGAGTATTCTCCATACTTCTTTCCAAAAGGGATGTTTTACCTTGCCTTCCTACCAGCAGTGCAGAAGTGTTCCCTTTCTCCACATCCATGCCAATAGATGTAGTTTCCAGATTTTTTTATGTGAGCTACTGTTACTGGAGTTAGATGATATCTCTAAATGATTTTGATTTGCATTTCTCTGATGATTAAAGATGATGAGCATTTTTTCATGTGTCTGTAGGCCATG